>DWPA01006732.1:0-10803 GCA_018251375.1 Calpodes ethlius
ACAGGCGGCCGGGACGTGTGATTGACACCACGGAAATGATTTCGCTCGCCGACGCTACTGTTATCTCTGTAAAAGCTGTCCATTTGTTGTCTATGTGATATTATTGATACTATAAGTAAAAAAAAAATTTTTTTTTGGTTTGATAACCTAATAACAAACTGCATAGTGCCATTACGTAGCTGACAATGTCTTTGGTTGTTTTTTATGTGGCTTTTAATTATGAAAGTCAAAGATAATGTTTATTAACAAAACTATAAATAGAATTAAAAAAATATGTAAATGGAAGTCTTACACTTCTCTAAGTGTAAGTTAACTCTCTGAGTTAACTATAATTTCGCTTGGTAACCGCTGACTGAACTGTGCGTACAAAACATGGCTCTTCACTATTCTTCTGAAATATTAGAATGAAATAGTTTATCGGTCAAGTATATTATAAGGATATTACCCGCAGGAGCTTATTCTTATAAAATTGCTTGTTTTAATGACATATATATTTTTGTCCCTTAATACTGTATTCCAGTAAAATAAGAAATAAACACTGTCATGCTGAATATCCTTCTTCGCCCTTTACACACCCTCTGCATATACTCCCGTCAGCGACACTTGACAAAGTTTACTGTGGTTTGGGTTTTCATGGACAATAAAAATAACCACCGGATTCACAGTGAATTGGCTGGATGCCCCGAGGGTGACGCAAAATTCGTCATTTCCTTTTTACGTTCTAACTTACACGGTTAAAATAACACCATGTATAGTGCGATGATTTTAAAGAACGGGCCTACATTTTTTTTTATAATTTATAATTTAAAAAAATATTTTTTTTATTTTTTCATTATATATTTTTGTTCTATGAGAGTTATTTTTATATTAATATTTATTTCAAAATTTAAGACAACTTATTAAATAATAATAATTTTGACGTTGACTAATGTCAATGAAAAAAACATACTTTACGCTTTTAAATCACTTTTAATGCCAGTTTAACAGTAAACAGTCCAGCGACAACATATTTTTTTTGCAATTGTAATAATAAGACAAAGAAATCATATGTAAGTGTCTATAACACTCGACAAACGTAACAGATTGAACTCTCTATTTTTACTAAGCCCGAAAATTCCCGGAAACAATTTCCTAGAAATGATACCACCGGGTGAAATAAACCGGAACAGCAGGCGAGGAACCCGTAAAAACGATTCTCTGAAAATTAACTCAATTGTCTATGTTTTTTCACGGGACGTAAAAATACACATTTCTTCTTTCGTAACATTTCAATCGTTATTATCTGATTATCTTCACCATAAACCACCTCTTTTTGTAGATGATAATGTTGTTATTTTGATACTACTTAATCTTTGAATAGCACAGTAATAACTTTATATGGATTTCGTGATCAGTTTTTGACCAATCGCAGATTAAATGCTTATAATATTTCAACGCAAATGATAATTAATTAATCTACATTAAGCATTATTTATTAGGAATATAGTAAATACAAAGTATTGGATCGCACTGAATATCAGTACCTGTGGTCCACCATCACGGCAAATACTGAGTGCTATCCATTTCCGTTAGTGCTAACTTTAACTATATACTTACCTGTGCGTATAATTTTGTTTTTACTTTAGTAAATGTCCCTAACTAAGCTATATCAAGCATTTTTTGGAAATACATCTTCTTAGTAACGTTAAATTATATAACATTAAATTATAGTTTAATATTTATCCCAAAAAATAAAACTTGGTAACCACAGAATAAGAGATAAATTTAAAATTAGCTGTGCCTTTAGTATTCGTTTCTCCCTTTTTACTCGTAGTGTCGCTTTTTCTTTTCATTGACCTTGAAACTCACAATAGAACAGCTAAAATCGATTTGGACTCAAAAAAATAAACAGACAATTAAAGCATTAACCTGCAGTCAAAAGTTAAGATAGATTTACTTTGAAGTCGAATAATCATTGAGTTACCGGACTAAATGAGATTCGCGAGAACAGTGAGGCGAGCATCAACACTTATTAAAAGAGGATTAACTCGTTTAAAGTGCGATTGAACTTCCGCCGCCACAGCCGAGTGGCAACCGCACGAAAACTTTGACATCCAGTTAAAGCTTTTAAAACTTTAAGACCTTTTTGTTCAAATGTTATGTATTATAAATACGAATCCGTTGATTAATATATAATCTTTGGGTTTTGTCTTTAAGCTGTACATTAGATTTAATCCATTAGCGGTTTATTAAAGGGCATAGGGTCTTACGCGAGAGTTTATGAGGATTGGAGAGTTGCCCTGTTAAGTCATAATCAACCAATGCAAGGGATGAGCTCTCTTCATAACTGCGAAGGCATTTTAAACCGCTTTGCTCTAGTGCACATCAGTGGAGTGGTCAACAGTCAACTTTATTTGGAAGCTTTTTACACCGCCTGAAGGCCCCCGACGTGTCTTAATAAATAATTAGAACAAGCCGCCTGAAGGCCCCCTGTCGGTCTTAACGACTATTTATAAAAAACGGTACCGACGGTTTTACGTACCTTCCGAAGTACAGATGTGTTAAAGAAATTTTGCTACTAGCGATCATCCATCTAACTATCAAACGCGCCTCCTATTGGTTAACTCAGTCGATCATTTGGGATCGCCACAAGCCGACGAGCTATGAGCATTTCGAGTTATCGTATATCGTATTTATTAATACGATAGATCCCATAGCAATGATTTGAAACGTAAACATATGAAACGAGGACGGTAACTAATGCTTACTAACAACGATATCAGGGACTGAAATAACTTAAACTTACAGTTGTAGTGTGTACAAAATAATAATGGATACATTTACACTCACACAGATACAATTATGACATCATGTCAGCTGATAGACAGAATCATGTTTGGCCATGTATAACCTACCTAACTTTGTTAGCAAAATTGGTAATAGTGTTTGTAGTGCTAAACCACAACCATTCATTTTCGGTTAAGTGTAGACCGTAAACTATTCAGGTACCCACCCGTCTGCAATACCTTGAACTAATTACGCTCTTTGTGGTGGCCATCGTACGTAAATGCCTGTACACGTTACTAAATGCACAATAAATTCCATTCGGTAACGGTTTTAACTTCTATTTGTTTGTAAACAATTTATAAAAAGTGCTAATTAAGCTAAGCAAATACTTAAGCGACTTTTATTTTTAATACGAGTGTTATTGTTGGTGAATATACCTCAGAGCGTTAAAAGTAGCCTAGTGTACATTGTAACGAATATTTATACCAGCATATCTATCTATCTAACATCCTTTAAAGGTCCATTGCTGAACATTGGCCTCCCCTAATGAAGTACAGAATATGACGTTGAATAATTATCTCAATCCTCCTATGTAATCTTTTCGGCTGAGACTAGAGCCTAGAGGTCCATATGTCTACGTGAAGCTTTAAAGGCAGTCAATTCGAAAACAAAATCTCAAAATTATATTAGGTACCTATAAGTGTGCATAGTGGCAAACGATAATATGCAACATAATATTATAACCTTAAATTTTTCGCGTGACTGTAGAAGCATGGAACGTAACAGGGTGCTCAAGTGGGAATTAGTGAAAGATTTAGTGCCCAACTAAAGTGTACAAAGTTATAGGACCCGTGGTAGATCTTCGATAACGATCACCCTGTTATTAAAAAGTATGAAAAGACAGCTCAAAGGGTAATCCGAAAATTAGATTTTGTTTTAATATGTTTATCAATCGAAATACCAAAAAACCTGTCTTCCACACTAGGTCAGTTTAAAATGTACACAAGATGTACATATTTTGTTTGTACTCAGTAGGTACAAAAAACAAATGACTAAATTATAATGTACTACAAGCTCCACGCACGCTTATAATAATATTGATCTTAAAAGTGATGTGGACATTTTTAATATTTATAACATATCCAAGTTTATTAAAACGTGTATTACATATTAATGAGTTAATATCATTGTAAATTAATGACCTGTGTATAAATCGATGATGTATCTAAATTAATTAATTAATTGATTAACAAATAAGACCAACTCTGCCGACAGAATTCGACTGTAATTCTATTTGTCAGAGTTATTTTACATTTATGTTTTTGCTGTTCTATTTTCTTCAATAAGCATATTTATAACATATATTATACATAACATTTAGTTTTCTGTACTGCTTCTCTATGTAAACTTAATCTATACTAAACCACAGATTCTTAAAAAGAAGTTCAGAGGTTTTCCTTCACATAATAAGTGTTATACACGTTATATGTATAGTAGAATACTACTTAATCGATAAAATTAATAATAAGTATATACTTCACTAATTTAAGAACGACATTGTTTTAATATTTTTGTACCGCAAAGTATATTTATAACATATTTTTAAAACATAAATATTCTATGTTGTACACTCTATTAAGGTAAAATTAAATTAATAGTGAGATGAAACAAATGCGGTCTTATTGCTGTTTTATTACTCAGTTCAATATGTACTAGGATAAATTTTAATATAAGTATTTAATTTTAATTCAAAGGAAAAACCATCACTTTTCCCGTCGTCCTCAAGGCGGTGCGGAGATTTATAGCAGCAGGCCTCGACCACTAACGACGGCTGCGCAGCCCACCGGCCACTGACTAATGCCATACATTTGTTTTAGCTGATTTACTTTTCGCTCTATAACATAATTTGAATTAGCTAAGAGTACGACATGTAAATTATACTGAAATATACTTTGTCATTTAAATTAAACAAATGTTCAAGAACATATTACTGTGAAATGAGTTTCCATGCTTTTATTATTTATTAATGGTTCTTTAATTTTTTTAGTCACAATTTAACTTTCCCTAGCCGTACAGTCATCAGAACATCGCATGAGACATTAGCATCAGGTCCTTTGTGTTATATGTCACAGGGTCCTACATCACCCAATTTAGGCAACTTCTTTAGATTCCTACCTGACTAGCAACTACACTTCTCCTAGAATCCGCCGTGAAAAGTTTTTAATATGTTTCATTCGCAGTGTCAGAATTAATATAAGGCTAGTTTTCTTGTTATTCTGCAAGTTGAAGGTTTCCTTGTTACTGCTGTTTATTCTATCAAATGGGGATAGTCTAATCGTTGAATATAAAACAATTAGGATACTCTATGTCCCGATGTGGGTGGTATGAACGCATAACTGGACTGAGAACCGTAAATAAATATTCATCTATCACATAATTATTTAATTTAGTAGGGGTTGAACTTGCAATACTTTACTTTATATCGGCAGTCAAATATAATACCAATTTGGCTACAGATTCGTTTGCTAAATGTATAATTACATTTCTTGTATTGATAGATAAGAACCAAATGCATTGTTTCCAATTTCAAGGTTGAACTTGTTCACCTCGCATAAAGTTTCACAAGGGTGTAAGTTTGTGGCGCGTGTGTGGGAATGCTCGGCGTTGATAACAACGAACTTAACACAATTCGAAACAATCGAGGTTAGTTTAAATTATTTCCTCGCATCGATTCTTGAACTTAATTACTTCATATGGGAAGACTAGTCTTTTGAAACACTCGATGTATTTATTTTCTATTTGATGTGGCTACTCTTTGGTATATATTTATTTATTGTCTTATATTTAAGATAAATGACACGCCCCGGATTCAAATATGCATCATTGGATTTTCCCATTAGAATTATAAGTTTTTTCGCGATGAGAAATATCCTTTGTTACTCTACAGCATCCCAATTATCTCCATCCATTAGGATACTGCGTTGCGCCGTAAAAGGACAATAAAACAAAATAATACACTTTTCCATTTTTAACATGGTATGGATATTAACTACTTTATTTTATCTAAAATTTTATAGTTTCGTACATCGATTTCTTTGTGTCGATCTTTTGTGACTCTTTTTATTTAAAAATGTTTACTAGCTAGATGCTAACCTATAAATTAGATAACTTGGATTCATTCACATTTTTTGAAAAAAGTATCCACTGGCAACAAAGTTTCATTATTCCAAGATATTGATGTAGAATGCATTTTATGAAACTTTTCGTACTAAAATTTCAGTAGTTCACAAATTTTCTGCAGTTACGGTTACTTGAAGCTGCTATTAAGGTTATTATCCAGTCTGAATTCAATAATCCTCCAAAAAATAGTACAAGATGGAGCTGAGACTTTTAAGATTCATTTAAACCTTTGTTAACCTAAGTTCGATCATTTTAAAAGTTATTGAGAGAGAGAAGAAAAACGTATGCATATTTTGAGCTACAATATCGTATGCTATCCACAGCATTTAAATCAAAGTACCACCAGCATACCTTTACTCGATCCAAATTCCAAATCCAGCGAATTTCCGAATTTAGCTCGGGTTTCCAAATCTGTTTGAAGTCCGACAAACGAATGTAGAAAAAAATAACGGTGGACGGGCTGGACAGCACGTCTACGCGCCCACACATAATTTAATTCTATATGACTTTGGCTAAAGCTAACGTAAACTGAACCAATACAGGCGTTGGTTGTGGAACGGCGAAAAATATTTTGTGCGAACACTAAGTTTATACGTGACATGTAAAGATTATCTGAACGCAGTTTTTGATTAAAAACACTTGCATTCTGTGTTTTAACACTGAGAAATTAAAAAAAAATAAAGTCAATGATAACGTAAATTAATACGTGAAAGCTAAAACTTTCATGTATACATACTAAAATCTTCCAAATTATTTTCTTCTGATTATGCATTCGAAGTTTTGGTTAATATTCTGAATCTATAATATTCATAAATTATTCTTATTTTTAATCGTAATCATACTTTAAATGTTTACTTTGTACTATTATAAAGGTACAATTTGAAAAAAACAAACTTGAATTACACATTTTCATCCATCCGTTGCGGTATTCCATAGATTATCTGCGGACCTCGATATCGAATATCTGTCGTATTTATACCTTATTTTTCGCTAGTAAACATTTTAAAATAAATAATGTTACAAAAGCAAATATGTGAAATCAAAACATGGAATTTTTGATACAAAAAATATACCATTTAAACAACTTTATACATATACATATAACTAGTCCTATATTACAATCTGTAACCTTTTAGTTGGTTTGCTATCCTACCTTTCCAGCAAGCAGTTGAGGGTTTGACCATTGATTGTTGTTGAACAAAAATAATGGTATCTACCATTTGTAGCGCAGAGATATGGGTATGTGAGAGCTGTTTAATTCCTCAAAATAACTATAATATTCTTATTTGTATATTGTTACGTAATTATTATACTTAAATAATAACTCGACGAATGTATAATTATAGTGAGAAGAGTGTGTAATGACCATTAAAAAAATGCCGTAATATAATAAATTAATGCTAACGCTTTCAAATAAAAAACTTTACTAAGTACATCGGTTATTAGGTTGTATTGTGTATTTTGTCCGTTTGTTGGCAAGGGGTGGCAAGAGGTAGGAAAGGGAAGCGGTTTATCTATGCCCCGGAACTCGCTACGACACGTACGTTCGCTCTGTGTCGCGTTGCATTCCTTTAGGTTTTGGCCCTACTTTAGTAGCTACTTTCAATTATCTACTTGTCTACTTGTCTTCGGTATCTTTTATGCAATGTAACAAGATATCAGTGACATGGTTTTACCTTGATGATGTTTTGTTTATTTATATGTATTGCGTATTATTATTTAATTTGCACGATGATTGTCATGGACCCAGGGATAGATGGAGCATCTTGTATTCATATTATTTTACAAACACTTTATTCCTGAAGCCAATTTTCATGGAAGTAAATGTATTATTCTATTGACTTACACTAAAAAATTACAAAGGTGCACATGCAGCTAAACATTTAATGGATAGAAATACTTGTAATTATTTTAATAATTATAGACTTGGTTAATATTGATTACTAGATATTATTTCTCATGTACTTAAGTTATTTTACTATTAATTTAATACGTGCTAGCCTAATAATAAGATATAATTGTACACACCTAAACAAAATTAAATAAAATCTCACCAAATACAGCCGGATTAAATCGTACACAATCTACCATTAATTTCTGAAGAAGTAACCAGGCGGACAGTGATAACGGATTGGTAACACAAGTTCAAGCATCATTGAGGCGGAATTTAACTAGAGAGGTATCAACGCTATTACGCTCTTATAAGTTGTTATTATGAGATTAAAATCGAACCACAATCCCTACTCTGAAAAGCTACGCAAGCTTATGTTTAAAATAACAATATTATTTTTAATTCCTTAACATTTATAAAAAAAACTCAACTGAACAGGTTTCAAAGGAGTTTGTGGTTTCTAAGCAAATATAATTATCAAGTATCATCTTTGTATGTATGTTTAAGTTTAGTCTCAATATCGAAATAACTAACTAAAGTTGTACAAAACAGTCCCCAAATAAAGACTCTTTAATTGTTGAAAATACTCAGCAATCCTTGCTAATTGGGACAATTTTTAGACCAGGAAACAATATATCTGCGAATCTGAACATGAGTAAAGTATTTTGTAGCCTAAAGTAATTTTTTAACATTTTGTATTTAGTAATACGTAGTTTTATTTATATAAAAAAACATATTAATTCATATCAACTAGCAAATAACATTTTATGTGACGTATGAAGGAAAAATTCATTGTCATAACATTTTTTATGTAAAAAGCTGGCAAGGAATATGACGATCCACATTAGGGCAACACCAAAGGCAACCTCAATGAGTTGATGGTCAAGAAAGAAAAGAGTATAAGAATGAAAGAAAGAAAGTTAAATCTACTGAAACGTCCAAGCAAAGAAAATAAATAGGTAACTCTTATCAATATCTTATTTGTGTTTATCTCTCTAGGCGTCTATTATTCTAAATATTATTAGACATTTTTAAGTGCCCTTTGAATAATAGTACGAAGTATACATATGTTTGATTGCCATTAATAGTCAGTTTCTGTATGTATTATACATCTATCAGCCTTTAAAGGTCCATTGCTGGACATAGGCCTTCCCTAATTTGCGCGACTGAGACCAGTCCTAAGCCTTCTGATTCCAGCGAATTCTGAATCCTTCTGAATTCAGGTCGTCAGTCCATCTGGTATTATAGATACTGTTTTTATAAATATTTTAATATTTTTTATTTTTATTCAAGGAAAAGAAAAATTCCGATTGCATGACAAAATTGTGAAATGTAATAAAATCTGCCGTAAACTCAATAAAACAAGTGCAATTTCTTGATCGTTATCTGCAGTTTTATGTAGCATGCTAGCGCGGAATATTAAAGTGCTACGTATAACCATTTCGTTTAAGTATTTCTACTACTGCTAATTGAAGCTCGCCACAATTTTAACAATAATTACAGGGACTTTTCATGACACTTGTCACGCTTTTGCAGTTTTAAAAACCTTTTTGTTTTATTCATCCCGATGTACGTATATAAAAAAATATACAAAGTAAATATGTGATAATTACTTAAATTTGCATAACAATATTTAAGACAAAATACTTTCAGGTTGCCCGCAAAATATAATCCCTCAACTAATCGCGAAGGAAGGTCAATCGGTTCACGTCATCTTTGTCACAAATTCGTCATCACTTAGGTATTGAGTAATTAAATATAACAAATGAATATTATATTATTTATTCAAGTCACATAATGCCGATTCTTTTTTGTTTCCTTTTGACTCCATAGTCTGTAGCTTGGTAGAGAATGTATCAAGCATTATTATTTTCACTTATAGACACGTCACATTTTGTTGTGGTCAATAAAATTTATATAATTATTATAAATATCATAGGTATTGATACCACATATGTAACTAAATATCTCCTTACTAATAACTTATCGTGCCCAAAAAAAAGTAAAGATTACCCATTATAAATAAACCAATCAATAATTATGCACCGTAATAGTTTTGGTCGCCTGTAGTTATCTACGTGCATTTTTAAATTATGTGTTTACTGAAATCTTGGAATAACTTACTTATTCCACTTGAAAATAACTGGTTGAGAAGTTAATTAACGCGGCAGACGGGTTCGTCCCTGAGAGGTTTAATTTACTGCGCAGTGCACTTTTCTCACGCGTCTACGAATGATAACTACTAACGTAAGTACTTACTTTATTTTAATATGGAGAACGTAAATAAATACTTTTATGTTTCGACACATGAAATAAATTAGTTACTCTATATATACAGTAACCTGTACTGTGTAACTTTATTTACAAAAAAGAATATTAACAAAATTAATAAAAATATATGAAACCGTTATCAAAATATTATTGCTATTTTTTTAGAATCAGGCAAATATCACTGGGCACTTGCTTTGATGACGTCACTCTAGTATTTTGAACAATGCCATAGACAAAGATGGGAATGACATCTTATGATTATTGTTGTTAAAGTCGAAAGGTTTTCTAAACCGTCTTACTGAAACAACCATATTTTTCGTTTTCGCTTCGTTCAGCTTCAGAACACTAGCTACAAATACCCATAAAGCTAGAAACTGTTAGGTATTTCTACTTCCATTTAAAATACTACTAAATCTAGACACATCATGGGCCCTAGGGCCCTATCCTAAAACCGATTCGTAGGTAGAAGCCGCGTAGAAAATCTTAGTAGGTAGACAAAAGATCTCGAAGCTAATGCCCTCAGCCCCCCACGGCTCCATAAAGACTCGTGAAAGAAGACTTGACAGTAGTTTTTAGTGGCTGAAATTCTCAATTTTCTATATTATTATTGATTTTAGTAATCCGATTTCATTTAAGTCCAGAAAACATGACCAGAATAGTCAATAATAATTATATTTGTAATTTGTATTGTTTAA
>DWPA01006733.1:0-10803 GCA_018251375.1 Calpodes ethlius
GTTCTGTAGACCTAAGTATAATAAGAGTCTATATATGATTACTTATTACTTAAGTCATTAATGAGACTTATGAGTGATCTAATATTAAGCGAATTAGTTGGCAATATACATAATCGTTATTGATATAAAAGGCGAAATCGACAGTAATCCAACTCGTAGGGTAAATAGTTCGTAGTAATTATGGATTAGCTATTACTTATATTTTTTGACGATTAGCAACGGCCCTAGGCTTATTCGTGTGGATTTAGAAATTGCTGCAAATTCATCACTAGACTAGTTGGTTGGGATTTCAGGAAAAAAATCTGTAAATTGCCACCAGTGGAGAGTTTTTGATAGGGATGTCAAGAATTTTTATTCTCTTTTCTTCATTTGAATGCTTATTTAGTATCTAGGTCATAACAATAATCTATTACACAAATTGAGTTTTAGACTCTAAGATGGTGAATTTGTCAGTCAGCATATACGGACAAAATGTCATCATGACTTTTTTGTACCCATACGATCTAATAAACAATGAGTGTACTTACACCAAGAATCCAATAATATAATATACAGGAAATAAACTGAATATGTGTTCTATTTGCAACTCGACGAAAGATATGCATTATGCAAAGGAATGTCTAAATGGAAAATCTATACAGATGAGCATCTCCACTCACCGTACACCATACACATAAAATATATACAAAGCAAAGTATAGCAGTATGTTATGAAAATGAGAATTATAATTAATTAGATGTAACACACGGCTACGCCCGGGCAGTAAAAAGAACAGCAATAAAAAGGTTGTCGATTCCTTTCTATCAGACGTTGCTAGGTAACGATTTATTTAAAACCTTTCTTTAATTTGACTGAAATGTACATCGTTAGAATTAATTAGCATCCTCTCACAGAAATGCAATGTCGTTTCGCAGTAAAAAGCATCCTGTTGTACTCTTCATTCTCTCAAATATCACTACAACAAAAATTATACCGTAAGGACGCTCCAACGAGCCGTGAAAGAAGGACAAATAAACATACTTTCGCATTTATAATATTAGTATGGATGACGAGAATATTATTTGATGCGTTCATTGTTAAGTATAGCAAAGTTAAGTGTTACTAACGAAGAGGAGAGACTTAAAAAAAACGTTTGTTTTAAATGTAGTTTGTTCCGAGCTTGTCAGTGGAAAGCGATTAATATGCCTTTAAGACACGTTCTGAGACAACGTAAAGACTTCCGACGTTCTGGTTACCCCGGACTCGAGCGGAGACCAAAGAGTTTTCTTTTTACAGTAAATTTAGTTTCATGTAACTTAGTATTCACTAGACTACAAAAAGTTTTTGTAGCAAAGAAAATATACGTGCTTTTTTTCGATACGAATATCGATTATAGTTATTCAAGCTATTATATTTATACAATAGTTAAGAATTTGTACGAATAAGCACTGTCATTATTTAGAATACTCTGCGAATTACACTCGTATCTATAATCAAGTTATAGTCATTACTCGAAATTAAATAAAAATTTAAGCAACTAAATTTACACAATATTTTAAATTTTGACAGTACTCAGTTCATTGAAACTTTTAGTTATTAAGTACAAATTAGTTGTTTAAGTTTTTACTTCCTTCAAATACTTAGCGATTAGATACAATAATTATTGAGCAAATACTTTTACTAGACTATAATATACATGAGTAAAAGCAATAGAAATCCTTGTATGAAATGTATAAGTGTTGGAATGGAAGTCTCCGGTAAAGGAACAGTCGAGTCGCATCTTAGTAAATAGTCGCCATTGCTCATGGACATATGAACATTGAAGGTACCCCCTATATATTGCTGCCTAAGAAAGAAGAATAAAGAAAGAAAATCATTACTGACTCACAAGGCCCCGGTCGAAGAACCCCCGGACGAGTCATTTAGCGCCTGGATTTAGGCTAACTAAGAACGTTTTATAGAAAGATAATTATAGCCGTAAATATATTAATTACTCTATAATGATACAATCTTATGCAAGACAATTTTTTTTTAGACGCCTCAGTATTAGTAGCACTATTTTCTTTACAGACAAAAACATTTTACACTGTTTCTTGCTATAATATTAAATAAAATTCCTTCCTAAAATGTTCCATTTTATTTATTAAAATTACCGTGCATATGCAGTAATTGAAATCATAACAGTAACATCAGGTACATTCCATAATGATTATATTCCGTTCAAACAAAATTAATTAATAGATACGAACTTCAATTAATTATAAATATAATTTGTTATAATTACTCGTCACTAAACTATCAAACTCCATCGAGAGGCTTAAAACTTTTGAAAATGGTTGACGGGTAACCCTTATCGTCATCAATCCGCATTAAATTATTATCCAATCTAATATTATAAATGGGAAAGTGCCTGTTTGTGTTTGTTTGGTGGTATGTTTTTTGGTGTGTATATATTTAAGAGGCTGGAAAATAACTTGCGCTATTTTCATCACAAAAAAGTTTAAATTTCATGGGAAGATCCATTACGTTGTGTATTTAAAACCCTTTCTAATAAATAGTTTATTTTTGTGAATGTGCTTAATAACATTCATGTGAAGCCCGGGCGTCATTATAACTAGTATTAGCACCAGTATTAGGTATTAGTCCTTCCGTGCTTGTTCCGATTAGATGGATTATTACCGTTTCGTTGTGATCCAGTAGTTAACCCTACGGAACAATGAGAGCGAACTAGTTTCACACTATTACATAATATTACTACGGCCTACTACTATAATACTACTACTACTACTACTAATATTAATACACTATTATGTGATAAAAATATTGTTATTAATAAATATACTTTGTTGGTTACTATCGTGATAAATTTACTACAAATATAGAATTAATTTGAAATGAGGTTGTCACTAAATTTTTGTGTGATTGTTAGTAGGTTAGTTGTGATTGTTGAAAAGTTTGTTATAGGTTGACTTAAACACTTTAATGACCCACTACGGATCACAATTTCTCTCGCATATGTGAGAGGCTTAGATAATACACACTTTCCTGTCCATTCAATATTGATAGAGGATTTAGTGGCCAACTCAAGTTACGGGAGCTTTTGTGGTAGCTGATGGCCTCGGACGTAGATAAATGCTAGATAAATGACAACTGGAACCAGCGTTTTAAGTGCCCTTTGAAGCACGGAAGCGCTTAAGAATTTAGTCGACTAGTAGTCACATTTCTATTACATATATAACTAATAAAAATTTCATTTACTCTTATATATACGGGATATATAGATTTGATGCTAGGCTATGTTGATGATATTATGAGAAGATGGACTATTGTTCCAAAATTAAGCTATTTAACTTAAATAATTTAAGCATTTTTTATCCTGTGAAGAACCCCAGTAAAATTCATATATCTTTTTCAAATATAACACTATACTCATAAGCGAATACTTATAATATTATACTATACAGATCCTTTAAAACACCCACAACTTCAAGTAAAACTATTCGGTAACACTACAGAGAAATCCCTTTAAAGAGCACATAAAAATAAATCCCAAAGCAACAGCGTAAATCTAAAAATGGTAGCTAAACATTAGCTAAATATATTTTACGATCGTGTGCTAAATATACGTAGCGCTTCGTAGCTCGTAGCGCGGTGTAGCGGGACGTAGCACCGGCGTAGCTGCATCGATCGGCGGGCCGTGACCTTGACCCGACCCTTCCCGGATGTAGCTCGCCTAGTTGCGCCATTGTCGCTTTATACAACTCCTGGATTTTATTAGCCCCTGATTTTATACCGCTCAGGTGCTTTTGTAAACTGTGTTTAGGTCTAGACGTCGTAAATGATGTTGAAGGCGTTGTGAGAGGATTGTTCCGTTTTGAAAGGCGTTGGGTGAAAAAATTACAGAATGTACTCATACTATATAATTTAAAAAATAATATTCAGAACATGTTTTTCCTGACCGTTTTTCTTACGTATAAATTGTCACATGCGTATTAAAAATTCCTTTGTTAGGACTAGCATAGACATTCAATAACTAAACACATCAAAAGACATAAATCCACTAAAATATTATATTAATATTAGTTAAACTTAATCAAGTTTCACTGTAGCTTAATTCTTCGTAATTAATAAGTAGCAACAGTTATCATAGCATCGAAAGCAGCGACTATATCAAATTATAAATCAGTTTAAAACACTGAAATACCGCGGGGACTTTTGAATATAAAATATTTAAAACACTTCCATTAAAATATTATCTTGCAGGAAAATTTCAAGTAAATTCATTGACTACTTTTTCAGTTCGTGACCAGAAATAGAAGAACGTTGGATCTATAAAAACATTTATTTTATTTCTTTATTTCACTGCCTATTAAATTTATTTCTGATAATGTTTGATTACCTATACCTATTGATACTCAAAAAAGTGCGTTAGTATATGCATATTATGTACTTCGTTATAAATAATTGTAATTATTGTAAAATTATTTATAATTGTCTATATAATGAGCAGAGCTTCTTTATACAATACTTTCAACAGGAAGCTAATGTAAAGAGAGTAAAAAGTATTTTTTTATAATTATTCATTTATATATTATGTATAAAATATCGATATAACCGATTAAGTCAATTTTGGGCCAATATTTTTTCAAAATTTGCCTCAAAAGCATATATTATTGCTTAAGTTGCTAATTGTATTCTACTGAAAGAAGTAACACATATAAAAATTCTCTAAGGTACAGAATTCCATGGAAATCCCGAGTTTAAACAAAGAAATAAAAATCAAAAATGTTTGTATAATTCTAAATTTAAAATACTCATTTGTAACATAAAATTATCAGATTTTTGTATAAGCTTATCCCATTAAGCTATATACTGAGATATGTAGACACTTGCACGGTTAGAATAGTGCCAATTACTGTGGGCGGCCATGTGAAGTGCAGTTAGAAATCGATTAAATCCTGATTGATGAATCGGCTTTGAATCGAATACTAATCATGCTATTTACAACAAATATAAGTATGTTTTACACTGGGTTAATAGTAAACATAAAGGAATTGCTATTTGTGCTAGCATGAATGAAAGTAATTTACGTTTTTATAGCAGTTTAATTGTTGTAACTGAAAATGGCTTAAGACAAGAGTGAATAGGCTTTTTCCGTTCATTGTTGACGACACCCCCAAAACGACAACCCAGGGGTGTCGTTAACAAATGCTTTTTGTTAAATAAATAGTGTTGTTTTCCTGATAATTTAAGATTAATACTTATTATAGATTCTTTAAACTTAATAGTAAGTAATTTAAACTGTAGGATACCAAAATATTAAATAAAATAAAAATAACTTACAAAGATAACTCTTACTTAATATGAACGATGCTGGAGTGACGTTTTGCAGGTGTCGTCAACAATGAACGGTTTTTTCTATGTTAATGCGTTACTATTAACCGTACTTCGTATACACCGTTTCTCATTGATTAAATTGTTTCAGATTATATATATTGAACGTGAATATTCTTAAGATAATAGTTTAGATTATGTTACGTCCATTAAAATAACTCATAATGATAATTATTTAAGACGAAGGATTTCCTTGAGTTTGTAGTTATAGTAATAGTTATTTGATTATGTTTAGTAGTTAAATATGAGTACATATTTAACGTTATTGCCGTCTATTTTTACGATAAATAAATGTATACAGAAGTAGAAATAACTAAGACAATTATAACTTTATAAGAACAGATTATAAAACTGAACTACGCAGACTTAATTAAAAACTCATTAATTATTAAAATATCGTCGCATAGTATTTTGTTATGTATTTCAAACTGCGATTTCTATGAATACAGTATAATATTATATTATATTATTATTTATATATGCTTGTTGTATTATATTTTTCTGTATATTTATATATTTGTATAAATATTCACTATTGTACTGTTTTAGAAGCTGCCGTCAGATTTTTCCGCATCAACCCAGAGTCGACTGGTGGACAATGTCATTAAGTATTAAGTTTGGCCTATGTCTATCTTTTGCCTGTAAAAGTTGACTTAAACATAAATAAATTAAATAGTTCAAGTAAATAAGATCTCAAACACATCATCACATAGATGCGACAACCACCCATGTATAACAAACATTTATTTAATACATTTACGTGCTGTACTAATTTTGAACCACAGCGAATCGTAGCTGAATTCAGCTTGTATAATATTATATAAGTATAATATAAGCGCAATCAATTGTCAATTAAGTGAAAGCCAACGAAAAATCTTTTCAACGTGGAAGTGCTTCTTCACATAAGCAAAAATAGAACACGAGTGCTTTTAAGAGAGAAAGACTCTGAGTTTCAACCACGACCGTGGCTTTACTTCTACGTACTTCAGTAGTTTGTAGGGTCTTATATTTTAGTAAGCAAAAACATTTTATACTTAATGAAGAGACTAGATACTCCTAGGTTAATATAATATATTGCGTAGAATAAATCACGTACACAGTTTTAATTTAATTTAATATCGTTTTTTAATTATGATCGAGGTTTTTTAGCGGTTTTTTATAGACGATTGAAATTTAATGCAAACTACTAACTTTTCGAAGTTATGTGTGCATTAGAACTGGAATATCTGACGCTATGGAGGATATTATGTAAAAGATTTCGGTTACTTTAAAGTTCTTCGGTAATTCGCACTAGATGAATGTGACATTAAATACCATTGCGAAAGGAGACCTGAAGCGGAGGAATGGAAATAAATTACTCATTCAACTGATCAGTATTTTCTTGAAGTGCAAACTTAATACCACAGCTGTACCAGTTTTACTACAACAAGGCTTTTTTTTGTAAAACATATACATTAATAATAGCACTTAAAAAATATAGACAGATTTGTTTAAAATTACTCAAGCTTAAAATAAACATCAGTTAAAACTACTTAAAAATCGGTTAAACCGTTTTTAGATTAGTGGGAAGAAACGAACGAAAGAACAAATAAAAATATTGAATGCTGTTGTCATTTTTGTCTCAAATATTTTCCAAGACAAACCAATACCTGCCTAACAAAATAATTATACTTGATAGATAATCGTTATTACATTGATATCAAAATGATTTATGTCAATATTGTTTCGATATTTTTGACGTAAATTACATTTGCTGTATTCGGAGGCTCCAAAAAAGCCAGAATGAATCTAGTTGACTGAATTATTTAATTAAAAATATAAAAACACAATTAAATCATAATTCTAGTCTAGTCTAAGGTTTTATGTCTATGATAAAAAAAAAAACTACTAATGCCTACTGCAGTTTAGTGCGCCGATACACGTGCCGGTAGCATCAGCTATCGTCTTCGGGCTGCGACATAATTTGTATGATGACAAAAAAATATAATTTATTTATATGTGTATCTTACACATCAACAAACCTGCACACCTGAGAGTTCATCTCAATGTTCTCGAGGGTGTGTGAAGTGTGCCAATCCGCACTTAGCCAGTGGTGGACTATGGCCTATAAACCTCACCTTGTAAGAGGAGACCCGAGCCCAGCAATGGGACAATTATGGGTTGTAGTGACTCTCTTCATAAATACTGTCTTATTTATATTATAATTCAATAATACGATCATGTCACGTCGTGTAAAAATTACGCTTGAGAAAATCAAAAGGAATGCACATGAAACTAAAATAGAATATGAGAGCTCACTATGAAAGTTCTAACCGTGACCGCAGTTGCACGTTCATTAAAACTGCGGAGTTTGTGTAAATGTAATGTAATGCTGTATGTTTGTGTTGAGTCCACTGTTATTGCTCTTGATGTGAATATTAACGATGGTGCAGTTATTATACTTTATTCTACAAAATTGGTATAAACAAGATAGTTATAGTTATAATATAGTTTTATCTGCCTCGTAGCCTAGATGGTAGTGCCCCTGCCTGCGAAGCAAGGGTTCCTGGGCTCGATTCCCGGCCGGAGCAGATATTTATGTGACAGATAAATATTTGTTCTCGGGTCATGGGTGTTAGTGACGTGTTATTTGTGTCGTCCGTGATACCCGCGACACAGGGCATCTTATTGCGGGGTTATGAGTGTGTTAGCGTTAAAAAAAAAAATATATAAAAACAATCGAAGTGTATAAGTTTATAGGGAGTCTTATAATGAATGTAAGTAGAAAATAAAGACGAAGTGAAATAAATGTTCAATTCATGAAAAACCAAGACTAACATCACAGCCTCAATCAGATACTTGTGGACCTCTAGATCCAGTCATCAAGTGCCACTTGGAGTCCTTGCAGAGTACTTTGGGAATCTGTGAACTATGCCTTATTTTCTTGTAATTATAAATTATTTACACATCGTACGCCAGGAGAGCTCTCAAGGTTCATGAATTTGACATGAATGAAATAAACATAATCATGAATAAAATAAAGTTAATATATAATCTGCTAGACATGGCCCGAGGCTTCGCACGCGTGTGGTAAAAGAACAGCAATACAGAGGCTGTCAATTCCTTTCTATCTTTAGATACCAGGCAACCCTTTATTGTTCATCACTTCCTTTAATTCAACTGAAATATACAACTTAATGAACATCTCCAAAGAATTGAGATGTTTTTCGTGATGGAAAGTATTTTATGGTACTCGTCATCTTCTCAACCACCTCTATACCATCATAACATAAGGATGTCCCGTTGCGCCGTGAAAGAAGGACAAACAAGCAAACATACTTTCGCATTTATAATATTAGCATAGATGACAAGAATGATAATGTCACCAATTATTTCCAATAGTAGAAGTAACGAATATGTCTAAAAATGAAACATTGTTCAATGAAATGAAAAAATGAAATTCTTGGCAAATTTTCGACGTGGAAAATCAATTTCGATAAAAAAATATTTTGCAAAAACCATCTATACATATAAATAAAATTGAAATGTCTGTTTCTAATATTGTAATAACCGCTTTTTATTACATGCATATGAATATACATACAGTACATACACCAAAATAACATTCTTTAAAATTTTTGTCTGTCTGTCTGTTTGTTCTGGCTAATCTCTGAAACGGCTGGACAGATTTTGACGGGACTTTCACTGACACATAGCTGACGTAATAAGGAGTAACTTAAGACTAAAATAAAATAAAGTAAAACACTTTTTGTTAAATTTAACGCCGACGAAGTCGCGGGCACAGCTTGTATATAAAATAACAAAAAAAATCTTGTTTGAGTCCTAGAGAAGGCCTAAGTTTCACAAGCGTCACTAGCTGTAGAGTGAGAAACAGTTCTCAAGACGCAGTCCTAAAACAATGACATGGAACATCGTAAGAGATCACTCACCTGCTTTCTCCTCCTACTTCTCTCTCCCTTTCCTCTGACACTGAGTAACGATGGTATATTTCCTTCATCATTCTGGTCACAGTGAACCTTGGCTTCGTCACCAGCGGTATTACTGTCATTATCTGGAAAAAAATTATATTAAAACGATAAAACTTATCGGCGCTAGAACTCGGCGCCGATAGTCGTTAATCCGTTGTTGAGGGATCAGGAAAATACATTGCCTCCGAACTTAAGTCTCAGCTCTCTAGGATAACAGAAAGCTTTGATCCACACAAAGATTTTCTCTAGATAGATATATCACTTATCTCGCTCGCACACTATTAATACTAGACCCCTTGAATCATTTTTTTATGCCAATAACTGACAAAAAAAGCTGACGATCCCTCTAATGATAAACTACCGTCCTTTCAGCAGCGTGTGAAATTCTTAACAACCCGCGCCATAGAAAACTTAGTGCCGAATATCAATAACAGATGGCGCTGTTTACAATATTATACGTTTTATATATTCTCCACTAGATGTCGCGTAACAACATATCTATATTTTTTGATGCTCTTATATCCAACTCCCATACTTACCACTACACCATTCGACCTTGAGTTCCTCCTTGACCATCGATTGGTCGCTATCCGACGGTAATATCACCACAGGGCTGTTGGCATGAACTTTCAATCTCGGTGGTCGTGACACGTCACTCAAAAGGCACTCATAGAGATTCTGAAAACAGTTTTAGATTTTAATACTCACACACACATAAAATACGAATTATAACAGCTAATTGATCTATGGAGCATCTTAGAAACTAAATTTAACATTAACAACGGTCTGAGCTTCAACTGACGTTTTAACTTTCCCTCTTTTTTTAGTTCCGTGAACGCTCACTGCTAGTAGCCATAGCAATCAGCGCCAAGATGGCGACAATCAAATACGCACACATTTTTCGACGTCACTAACCAGTCTGACGGATAATTGTAACTATCACCCACACAACTACACAAAATATAAAAAAAATACATGTATTTAGAATATGTGTTTTGTTTTTGAAAAAAAAAACGACTTTGCATAAAAAAAAGCCAATATATGGTCGATATAGATCTGCATCCTTACCTCATCAGTGTACGTCTGTAGGATCCTATAGGAGTCTTTGACTTGCTCCCGAAAGGACAGCACCTTCCTCAACAGCGCCACACACTCCCAACATATCACTGGAGAACTTAACGGCTTATCGTACAGCTGAAAATGATGCAATACTATCAAGTGGAGCCATAATCCTATTTATAGTTGACGGTCCCGTATCCTAGTTGGTAGTGACCCTGCCTGCGAAGCGAGGGGTCCTGGGTTCGATTCTCAGATATTTATATGACAGATAAATATTTGTTCTCAGGTCATGGTGTTGGAGTTTGAAATTCGGTATAAATAAAGTTTATATGCACCAAAAGTGCTGAAATACGTTAAATTACTGTTGCAAATCAATAACCTGAAGAATTCCCGCCATTCTTTT
>DWPA01006734.1:0-10802 GCA_018251375.1 Calpodes ethlius
ATATTAAATACTTCTGAGACCCCGTATCTTTTATTTTAGTTTTTTTTTCTTTTATAATAACAGCAAAACAACTATTCATAACACGTTTACATAAAAGTATCATAACAAAACATTTTTTAAGCTTCACTTTAAAAACTATAAGATTGAGAAGATTTTTATCGAGAGAACTATATACTACTAAGTAATAAACTAAAGAGCAAATATTAAGTACAATAAAATAAATTTCCGATGGAAATGGTTACGAGACTTACAGGAGCTGTTTATAATTTAAAGTGAAAAGAATAAATATAATAAAGTTATATTAAGCGATAAAATGATAAAAATAGTCAGTAAATCTCTAATAAAATAAGTGTCTGAAGCACCCACGGGGGACGCTTGAGGCTTGAATAAAGGCTAACGCCCTACAGTATCTAGAATTAATCTCGACATACATCTATGACGTAACAATATTTTTCTATACAAAAAAATAGGGAAAGAAAACGCCTTTGTGGATAAATTTGTGTTATCATGTCAACATTAGCTAAGTTTCGAAACTTTTTAAATTAATTAAATTTTCTTTTAAATACAAATGGCTACACGTGTTATAGTAAGATAAGATTGAGATCAGCATGATTCATAATTTATTATTAAATATGATTTAGCTTACTCTTATACTACAAAAGTGCACCACAATTTAATTAACGAGTGTATATTAAATACGGATAACCCGGGTAACCTGGGGTAACATTGAATTTAGTTATCTCTTTAAAACATTATATATAATATTTTCTGTCCGGTGGGATGGCCTCAAGAATGCATACTTCAAAAAGATAAGTTGGATTAGATTTAGTTACGTTAAATTAAAATAGCAACCCCGCGGGTTTCGAAGTTACACTGACATTCAAAGTTACCCGGGGTGACTGTACTTAATATTCATATTAAAATTTATTTGTCGAAAATAAAAGCATGTTTTCTACGTTTACGTTAGGAACTTAATACATTTAAGCATTTATTGAAACATTGTATTTTTTTAAATTTTCCCGTATGAGAAGCTTCAAGTGAAATACTCAGTTTTTATTTGTATAATATTTTAATTATTATAATTTAATGCCAATACATAATTTGTTTATGACTCAGTATATGAATATTGGCTTGGTTAAGTAATGGGATATATTAAGTATATAACAAGTGTCTCCTGATTGACGCCACTCCGGGTGGTCTTAGTCGAATAGGGAGAGGCTTATATCAAGCATTGAACTTCAGAGAGTACCATACAAGTACATACAATCTATCAATACATATAATAATACAATAACTTATCCATGTAGATGGAAGATATTTATGAAAGACTAATATAGAGAGTATTTTAAATTTTTGTTCGACTGTCTCTTTGTTTACGCGAATCTCACGGCTTAACCGACTTAAATGTGGTTTTACTAAAACATTGTATCAAGCTTGAGGTAACAGTTGTTTTTGTATTTCAATCTGATCACAAATAAAGTATATTAAAAAATATTTTCTTGACAATGTCTTTATTTGTTTTATTCTCATAGTATAAAAATATTTGTCCCAGTATAAGAAAACGACGATCTAAAATAAAAATCCGATAAAACCAACATATAAGTATGTACGACCTTTGTAAAGTCACAACTACACCTGAGTGAGCCATTGACGATTTCACTGAGATTAAGTTTTACATACTAACTATTATATTGACACAGAAATCGGAAAGAATAAAAAGAAGAATAAAAAAGGCGTTAGCGTTCATTTACGCTGCCATTACAGATTCCAGCAATAATATCGCAATGGCTGCACGTCTTTGCATCATTACGTTTACAAAAACCGGTCAAGCCTGAAACTAACTTGAAACCGCAATTATAAATATTAAATATATTCTTTATAAAATAACATTTTTTCCCCAAATTTTCGTTTTAACTTAATTCCTCGTAAACTATGCAAATAATAAAGTAAGGTTTTCTTTTTAATTTTACAGTCAGAATCCGATGACACTTATATTAATTGGATTGTTTTTGTCTATTGTTTTTAGTTTTACTCAAAAAAAATCCATTTGATTTTAATACATTACACTATTCACTTGGAAAATATTAATAGACTATAAAGAATTTAATATAATAACTTCCATTCTACAATGTACATTAAACATCCATTATAATCCAATATCTATATAATACGAATCTATATCTAAAAAAGTAAAAGATACATAATATTATGTTTATACAAAATGTGTTCATATTTTGCCAATCAGAATCGAAAAAATATCGTGCGACTAACAGAGAGAGACATGAAAACGATCAAGGGTTTATAATCGGTCCAAGGGAACCCTAAAAACGAATACGCAGCTAAAATAAAACCAGCTCAGTACGCGCGCTATAAACAAAGAAATCTATGCGCGTCACAGCTCATATTATTTCCAGTGCAGTCACTGTAATTAATTACAGTCTTTTATTAGATGAGCTCAATGCTTAATTAGTTAAGAGTAATGAAAGAAGGATCGATGTACAGTAAATCCGAGCGTTTCGGCTTTTTATTGTCACAATAATGACTTCCAGTAGGTATTTTCATCTTATTGGATTACACACTGTTTGTTTAGGAGCCTGATATTAACTTAGGGATTGCAAGGTTGTTGCCCTACCGATATTTACCATAATGTCTGATTAATTTCTTCTTTATCATCTTACACAACACTTTGAAAGCGTGTATACGTATTCAAATATAACATCTAAAACTTAGCCTCACAAAATACCAGGCGTGCATAACATAACGCGAATTATATTGTATCGAAATTTATATTCGACATTAGCGAACATTAGCGTTGAATCGTTCGGTGTAATCACGACCCGGCAAATTAGATTTTCAAGTTTCAATAAATACCCTAACTTGTAAACATCTATACGCAACAACCTTAAAGTATTGTACTTATTCGCAGTCTATAGGTATCTATAAGATAATGGCGCTAAAGTAGCAAGAGCAAACAGCGATAATGTAATTCGAGCCTTTGTATTAGTTGAATGGATCCGACAGAGCGTTGGCGGATGAAATGTTTCATGGCAGAACAACCAACACGTAATGTACCGTGATCGATGGGTAGCCACCCAATTATTATATTAGATCAATATTCTTATTTCGTATTTCGTGTTTAGATTCTTTGTAACGAAAATAAACAAGTATTAGAAAAAAAGAATGCCGAAATTCGTTTTTTTATTTAATCAAACTTTTCGGCAAAATTAAGGCAAAAGATATTTTAGCTTATTTTAAAAATAATTCCTTCTTTTACAATATGCTTGAGTAATGTCGACAAAGTAGGTAGTTAGTAGTAGCAAGCCAGCCGGACGTTCGGTCCCAGGTTCAATTCGTGACAGTTGTTAATATTTGACAGATCTTATCCTATAATTGATTGATTCTAGTGAGCATCTATTTATTAATAATATTATCTACCATATTGCGTCATGTTCTAGAAGCCATATTGTTCTATGAATGACAACTAAACAAAGTTTTATATTTCATTATTACTAATTGATTGGACCGAAAATTTGCATACCATTTAAAAATCGAAAATACCTTTTCAATATAACGAGCCTGAACATGACTGTTTCGAACAAATTTAGAACAGTGAGACGTGTCTTTTGTAACGATGTTTTTGCTCACCGTAAACCAGGCGATCATTAATTTCTAGTAAACAAAAGGTTTCAGAAAGTTACGTACCGTAGAAAGTTTAATTAATGAAGATGAACAACAGAAAACATTAAGCAACTACGAATTTGTTTCATAAAAATATTAAAACGAAGTAAAAATTCATTTTTTATATTTCTTTCATTTTCTAGTGAGAGATGGGTATGTTGAAAGGTTACCTTACGTTACCTTATTTGAAAGACGACTTCAAGGCTTGTACTGAAACGATAATATTTATAGATTGTACGTATTATGTAGGATTTCGAATCAGTTACAAACTTATTACCGATATCAAAATACTTGAATATCTATTCTCAATATTATTGCTAATATATTGGATACAATTCTAAATACATATCTAACATTTAACAGGGCGAATGAAACACGTATGAAATATAGTTATAAATTTGCATACTATTTTTAAAATACGAATTTGATATAAGGAAAGTAGTGTATAAGTTTTGTAAAAGTTTATATTGAATTCATGCGACTTTCGCTCACTACATTCATTAAAATTTTACATAGAGGAAGATATGTAAGTGACTTCATACAAGACTCACAGACGAGAGAGATGATATACCAAGCGATTACTTTTTACTATAGGTTCGTTTTTTCCGCCTGCTATATCACCTCCGTAACAATTTTGATTTATTTATTGATGTTGTCAGACTAGCTTGAAGAAATCTAGCGATAAGACTTAATTTGTACAATTGGTATTTCGTGTTTAATAAAGATTTTATTCTGTGCATAAAATATGTTAATGAAGTGTAAATTATTAGTACCTAACTTATTTCTTGTAAGTCTAGACTTTATATTTGCAATTCAGTTAGTTCATGGCCATTATGTACTTTGTCAGAGCTAAAAAATGTTTAAACTCATATTACTGGTTATTTAACAATCATACCCTTTTAAAATAAATGCATTTTGTTGAATTTTTATAATTATATCATACCAGTACATACTTAATGTTTTTCACACAAGTCCATATTTATAAAGCGTTTTCTCAACCAATCAAAAAAATGTCTTCTTTTGAACAAAACTGATTGGATTTGGGCCAGAAGCAGGGTACGCCCATGACGCCATTCCACAATAAATAAAATGTATTATATATATTTGATCTCCCTTTGACCGTTTTGACAACAAAAATAATTTATTCTACTGGGTTGGGCTGGTCTTCTTTTACTATGTGAGAAGCGCAGACCATAATCCACCATCCCGGTCAAGTAATGATTGACAGACTTCACTCACCTTCGTTGAGAAATATTCTCAAGAGAAGTAAATGCTCAGGTTTCTTCACAAATGTTTTCTTTAAGTGAAGCCAGCGAAATGTTTGAAAGTTATCGATTGATATCCAACAGATTGCGAGTTTTGTCGGATTCCTATTACACATTAAACCTTTAACGACAGCCATCGCATACAGGAGAAGCACTTGGATCATATGTTACCCCAGAGGTGCAAAGGTCTTGGCTACTGATAAGTTTTTCATAGCGTACTCACTCACCTGAACGGAACTACTCGGGTGCGCGTCCTCAGCTCCTCTTGCCGCGCGTTGCCTCTCCTCTTGCACTGCTTCCCTCTTCATGCCGCAAGCGAGGCATTTCTGATAACGGCAGAACTGACATCGATTCCTCTGCCGCTTGTCGATGATGCAGTTGCGGTCCTCCCGACATGCGTACGTGAGGTCCTTCCGCACCGTCCGCTTGAAGAAACCCTTACAACCTTCACAGCTGTAAACAACATAAGCTTTACATATATTATGTAATAAATATGTATCCGTAATTATTTGTTTTTTGATATATTGACGTCTACATAGCATCTTAATGTCATGTTGGCCAAAAATGAAGCATAACAAATATGTATGTGTGTAATAATATCGTGTAACTACCATGGCCCACATGCACGCACACAATTACAGGAATGTGTTTATTTAACAATGAAAAGTGGTACTTAATTATAAAGAAAGTGGGGATTTTTTTCCTAATAAGACAACCATTTTCATTTTACCAAAGCAGCCTTTAAAGGCCTGAAATGGAATTACATCCAGCTATTGCAATTCTAAACTTAATTATTGAGTTATAGCCCATCTGTGTCCATTGCTCAGCTTTTACTACTTTCATAAACAATACTAAAACTTACAGCATTATCGTCTTATTAATTCCCGTTTATGTAATTAACTCCATTGACACACCCACTGAATAAACAGACATTTCTTCAACATTATTAATAGACGGTAGATAATTATGAAAGAAATATTTTTGTTTCGTAATAACATTCCTAGCATAGTTCAACGGAGTGAAGAAATAACAGACAAAAATAGCGACTTTGTTTTATTCTATTTATATATAGAATAGAATACCTTACATGGAGCTGCTTTGATCATTTTATTATTATAGATATTTAATTTGCATATTTTACTGCGCGGCATGTTAATACTGGTCAGTTCAGTTGTTATTGTAACTTAGTGTATACTTAAATGATAAAATAGTGTATAATTCTTGTACGTAATTAACTATTACTTGTATTTATCACTTTTGATCAAGTATCACACGTCGAGGAATCATATTTCCACACATCCATTTTTGTTGGACAGCGTGGTCGACGTCATCTCTTAATATAGCAGCTCGTACTCAAGGAAAATGTACACAAATAATGTGAAATGACTCAAAATACAAGCGAGTTAACCAGGTCATGGATTTCAGAGATATGTTAATATGTCACAAAGTGTCATCCCATCACAGAATTACAACCCAGCATTATGTTGTCAAACGTCGACATTACAATAATATATTCACGTAATCTAAATTAGCGGGTATCATTTTATATATGTTCAAATAAATGACTATCAAACATATCGGCGAATAACAAAATTATTCGACGAATTTTCGAGCCCACCAACGCCGAATAGTTTAGTAATTCGACCAATTTATGAAGTCCAAAACTAGATACTGATTTATGGATGAAGTGTATTAAGGCTATTTAGCCTTAATTGTGTAGCATTGTAGAATTGGCATTGCGCACCAATAACATTGTCTATTTAAAAGCCAAGTCGCCTAACAAAAGATATTCCAACATATAGTTTAAATCGCAAATCATTCGGCTGGTACACAAGTACGGCTAAAATTGATGTCACCGTCGGGAACGTCTGTAAGAAAGTATGCACTTAAGCAATTCTCTCTGATGGGGTCATTAATAACGTGATTACCCTTTTAAGAGGATGACACCAGACACGGTTGTAACTTTAAATCAGCTTAATAAGTTTATGTCCGGTTTCGCGATCGAGCGAATCGGACTTCAAGTTTACTGGTTATTATCAATTAGGTAGTTAAGATTGATTCATTCCGTCGGTCGCGATGTGGGATCGACGGCGCGAGTCACCTGATGATCTGTGTCTGACTCAACGTAACATTGTCGGGTGACGTTTGTCGCACGCAAATGTTTATAAACCCCCTATCTTTACAAAAGACATGAAACTCTTTGTGACAGCTTATTAATATCACATAAGTAGAAAAGATATCTTGATGTTTAAAAAGAAATAAACATACGTATTTGCGATATGCTTACTTATGTAATCGACTTAAATCTTACATTATTCTCCCGGTTGAGCCTCAACGAGTCTCGTATTTCTTACGATGTTTTAATAAAACTGTGTGGATATTTTTCCGGCTAGATGCTAGATGCCAATTGGGTGTCAATGGGCACTTCGTTATTAGCTGACACGACACCGACAGCGACACGGCATCGGCACCGACATCAGTGGAAGCACAACTCTATAAAAATTGTACTGCACTCTATCTTATTTAACGACAGCAACACCGACGCGTCGTTGTCGACCTGTCGTCGGTTACAAGTTTTGTCGTTGAAGCATCGACCAATGTCCGACACAACGACATCTTACTGTCGTATTGAGTACACATGGAAATTACTACGTGTGCGATTTACGTGGAGCTTAAAGGTCCTACCACAACAGAAAATATATAAAATTAACTTATGCTTAAAATATTTTATAAAACTTTTTGTCGTGAAGAATCAGCCAATGAAAAATACCGCTGCCAGAGTCGATTCACTGAGTGTTGTCCGCTGTTCGAAAAATGAAAAATCGCCAAATGTGAAGTAACCCTTAACAACACGAGTTATGTTCGAATTTCCACCGCAGAGCTTTGGTCACTACTATTGATAAAATATAAGATCTTACTGTAGTCGAATTTATGTAATCAAAGGCCAATCTGTCCTAACAGTTTCTAAAAAGACTCAACCCTAGGACCAGCAAAGTAAATGATGGGTAAACAGTGATGACAAAATAAATTACAATCAACAGTATATTTTCACAATAAAAACACTGATAAAATATTAAACTTTCATAAGGGGCTGACACGCTACTAGAAATATGGTTCGAATTATAATAATAATTAACAATTACAGCGTTATGGAAACACGTAACGTAGGTACCAATTTAATTTATAGCCGGCACCCATGATCCATTTTACCTACACGATATTATTGTCAACGTAAAATATACTCAAGGTGAAAATAAAATGTCTCTTGCATGACATTACAGGCGGCCGACGATCGATAGAATTGTAAATCGTTTCAATAATGTATAAGTTCGGATTGTATAAACTTGGAATAGTTTTCAACGGACACCGAGCACCTCCCACGCGAACGGCGGAATCCCACACACACACTTACACATACACACACATATCATTCATTCATTCATTCCTTATAACAGTAACTTTTAAATTTTTGATAGGCAGAGATTATAATGTATTCAGCCAGGTATTATTTTGGTTTAGATACAATAGACTAAACTACTCTATACACTAAATTACTCTTGTATTCAGTAAGTGGAATTGTCTTCGATAATGTCAATCGGATATAATCTTTGGTGCCTAATATATGTATAATCTATTTACAGCTACTATTAATAGCCTAACGGATAAAGTGAACTAAGTGTCTGAGAACTTCTGGCGATTCCATTCCATCCATTCACGGACTCAAAACTTCAAACTCACGGACCTAACTTTGAGAGACCCTTGGATATAGTATTCCAAGAATTTGATTGATGTTACTCATTTAACAAGTTCCCTTCACATTTATTTTAACCTACATATATTTATATTCGCTGTAGACGGGTCGCTGTCTAGGAGTCTAGACAAGTTTACACACCTACATCCATAGATTTTGTAAGTTATCACAATGTACGTACAACGTACACGCTGTATGCTGCATATGTACCTATTATCAGTCTAGATCAGATATTATTTTAAAAACTATTGCTTTAAATGTATATCGCTCGTCATATATATATAAAATTAGTGTCTGTTTGTAATAGTAAGATAGCCGCTTTTTACTATATGCATATGAATATACATATATGTATGTACACACGAAAATATTTTTTTTTACAATTTTGATCTGTCTGTCTGTCTGTTAATGCTGGCTGGCTGGCTGCCTGGCATAAATCTAATGCTGGCCTTAATAGACATATTTTGACGGGACTTTTATTGGCAGGTAGCTGATGTAATGAGGAGTAACTTAGGCCACTAAAACAAAATAAATTAAAACACTTTCTGTCAAATTCTACGCGTACGAAGTCGCGTACACTGTTTGTCTATAATACGTATAGGTTGTTGTATTGAAAAATGAGTTCGGCAACAACAGATTAGGTACATCTGGCTGTAGTGGCAGCTGGGAACATAATCCCCGCCTCGTACATCCAACAAATTACTTAACTGTAAACCTTTATAAAAAATATTGCTGCGCATATCAACGATTATGTAAATTCTTAACGAAACACATTGAAGTCATATTCGCGATCCATTAAGTTTCATTAATCAAAGCAGATATTTGCAAACTTAAATTATTCACTTATACATACAATCTAGATATATTTGTATCGCTAATAGGCAGGTGTTCTTTGTAAAAGAGAGTGCAAACTATTCTCCTTGGGACTTTCTTACCGCATCTTCTTTCAGGATTGCTCTTTGCTGGTGGATACATGTTTATCGTTGTTATTGACGCTATTCATCTACATATACCGAGGTATCTAATCTGTGACCAAGGTTTCCCTTTGTCACCATTATAGTAACAACGGAGTATCTAATTCAGTGAATACCTTACTTGTATCGCCGAAGGATCACAAAACTTGTATAGAAGCTCGTTACAATTGTTCCCCTGAGAATTTCACGTCAATAATCTCATCCGAGCAATAAATATCGTTTATTGAATTTCCACGCTTTCATCTAACATTCAAAGCGTACTGAAGACTATTATTACGGAAAAGTATTTCATTTCACTGCGAAATAAATTATAAGTGAGCAGCTCAATAAAGAGCAATTTATTACTCGTAACCAGTCAATGCTAGTGTATTTCATAAAGCAGTACAATATTATTTTCACCACTATTAATAAAGCTTCAAAGAAATTCTTGTTACTGGCTACTAATTTCGGTTTGTAAAAGTAATCTATACGTGTAAATAAAATTGGAGCGTCTGTTTGTAATATTGAAATAACCACTTTTTAATACATGCATATGAATATATTGACAGTACTTTTATTGGCAGGTAGATTATGTAATAAGGAATAAATTTGGTTACTTTTACTTAGAATTATTTAATAAACTAATAAAATTTTCTTCAAATTCCAAGCAGAAGAAGTCGCAGTTACAGCTAGTCTGTATATAAAATTATAGGATATTTCCCAGTACCGAATATAAGTGAAATGATATAATAATATTTACACGATACATAAATTAACTGATGTTTACAGATTTGTCTGGCACGGACCCTCCTCATCATTACGAGGGCGTCGTTAGGGAGGGCTACAGCGTACTTAGCCACGTTGCTCCACTGTGATTTAGTAGAAAAGCTTGGGACAAAATCATATATCGGTAATCTTTTTGAATGGCCACAATATCTAAAGGAGTGCCAAGTGCTAATAATGACAGCAATTATAGCCTCGATATTTCATTTTTTTTAATAGACAGATCCTATATTCTAGCGGGGTTTATTGGTTTGTACTTGAAAGTTTTAATGTAATATGGAACATGTAAATCGGTTTTTTGTTCAAAATACGGTTTTTTGTTCAAAATAAACGCTAACACGCTAACACACTCATACCCCCGCAGTAGGATTC
>DWPA01006735.1:0-10801 GCA_018251375.1 Calpodes ethlius
GGCGTCCCGATCTGCAAACGCTGAAGTCAAGATTTTTGACGAATTGAAAAACTTTAAACACTGAAACCCTGTATTGTTAACCTTTTGACTGGCGCCCGCGAGCGTCGAGAGACTGAGGCTATGATTAATTAACGAATGGAAGCAGTGTAACCTTGTTGGCGAGTAACTTTGATGAAAGGCTTGTTGGTACAGTGAATAGATGGCTATAGTTGGGGGCGCCGAGGCCGCGAGGGTGCCATGAGTTTTAATTAAATCGACTCCGTTCGCCTCTACTTTTTATCGGATCTGGTCGATCGCGGAAATAGTGCCGACTATTTTTTATACACTTAGTTAATCTCAGATACACAATAATCACGATCCTTTTAAAGGTGGTTCTCTAATGATCTCCCATTGTATGTATCGAATATCGCAAATAGCACAATAATAAATGAACCGACACGGGGCCGGAACACGAGTCAGCGAGAAACGGAAGATTTTTAATGATCTCATTTGATACCTGTCAAACCGACGCCTGCGACGTATTTAATTTGTCATTGATTAATTTAATCAACAGTGATTCATTTCAGCTTTATATGTCGCCCTTATTTTAATATAAAATATTTTTTTTTAACACCGTTTCATAAACTTGACTTATATCTACTTTTTCGTTAATTTCAAACATTCCGCGCCAAGCTGAGTGAGTAGCGCTGTTCTCATAGCAAAGTTAATGATTTCGCTTATTAAATTAATGATGCTAGTTGTTATAGCAATGTATGTTATAGAGAGCGATATGCTTGACGGTAGGTCTATGTGTCTGACGGTGGCGTCGCTTCTAATACTAATTTAAAAAATATTGATAGGTTCTTTTAATTAAATTATTATATTAACAGCCAAGAGAATTTTTTTTGGAAGGGAAATATTTTAAATTTTATTTTTATTAAATTATATTTTTTCCCCTTATGATTAGTTATTATTATCATAGACCAACAACAGTCCTTAATAAAAGGGTATTTGTTGTTTTTGTTCACAACAGCCGTACCTTAAGAGCCTCGTCCGCACTCGCGATAGATAGACATTAGATAAATTAAAATATTTAATAGTCTATCTATGAAATATTTGAGATATCAGTACCATTTACTTCCTTGCTGAAGAACACCTATGTATTCTTATTTAATTGAATAACGTCGATTTATACTAGAAATAAAATATTGAATACTAACTGTTCAAGAAATCCATTAGCCAGACCCTTACATCATAATATCCGACACTTTCACTTGGTCATTAACAAGTGATAAGATTAAAGCGCTCAATAATTCCTCGCGCGTCCGTTCGTTTGTCCATCAAACTGTCGTTTAGCGTGGCGAGGTGGGCAGCGGATTCCACTCAAGCTTTTGTCATTTTCGCGTTATCCATATATCGAACACTTGATGGAAGGCTACTTTTTATTGCGGCGTAATAATGCTATCATTAATGCAAGTCTAATTTGTTACATATAATTCTAATCGGGCTATCTGATGGCATATCTACAAATGCTATTACAAAATGTAAGGGGACTGCAGCTATACATTAAAAGTAATTAAATCAAATAATACTTTCCTTTGAGGCACGCTCGGGTCAGTTGGAATCCAGAATAAGATACTAAAATCTTCTTCGTCTTTAAAACATCTCACCTTGTGGCTCGTGCTCGCCGCGCTGAGTCTTGCTCTTCGACTCAGCATCTCTGACAATAAATATCAGATCCTCCCCATCCTCTCTGGAGAATATTTTTTCATTCACCAAAAAATAAACTTGTTTATTAGATTTTTTGAAATTCATCGTTTTAAATGCTGGCTGTATTCCGATTTTTAATTTATTTGTCTGACGTATACTTTAATTTTGGAGTTAAGGTAAGGAACGATAAAGTAATTCCCTTGTGTAAATATGTATTTCAACTCAACTGATGGACGTAGAACTTTCTCAGAATATTTTTTATTTGCAAGTTCAATATCGCTTCTAATGTAAGTCGAACATGAAAATCTATAAATCAGATTTGTGGACAATTTTGAAACAAAATTTTATTTCCACCATGAAGTTTATATCAACGTTATTCCTAGCGTCCCACTTCCGCTATATCTTCTCAAATGATATATTTCGAGTGGCGGTCTCTTTGTTCTCGTAGATTTATGCTCCTGGCGAAGCAAAAATGCCCCTAAACTTGGTCACGCGATGTGGAGTAAAATATCTGACTAGTAAGATTTTCCAGGAAAATAACTTTGTTATAACTTCTTAGCTAATGTTTGAGCGGCGGGTCGTGAGGCTGTCGGTTTGTTTCGGAACCGGTTGTTACTGTTATCTATATAATAAAATTTAAATTGAACATTTCCAAATTAATTCCGCTGCAGGTAAACATGATTAAACGCGCTCTTTCTCGAACCAAACTACTTTAAAGCTTGTCTTCCAAGAGTATTATCTTAGATAATGTTTATTGATTACAGTATTGCCAAAACAAAGCGTGATTCGAACTTCTATCAACGACAGCTAATGTTAAATTGGCCACATCCCAAAAACTTCAAGGGATCAGGAGTCTTCAATAATAAAAATAATTATTTTAAGGGTAGGATTGACCTTATTTATTAATACATTTTCGGTTGTTAGTGGTATTGTTGCTCAAACGCCACGTTTGAAGCCAAAGTGACTTCTTTTTGAAAACTAAATTAAAAAGAGAGCAGAATTCCGACTAAGCGCTAGTTACGACTTTACAGTGCGCTTGTTATTCAGACTACAACAACAGCAAGAACTATCAAACAAAGAAGCAGCCGAGCGCGGAATCTATTCAGCCATTAAAAAACAAGAACTTAAAACGGCAGACTTCGCGGAGTCGATAACAGTAGCTGAAATCAAATTTAGAACTACATTAAAAACTTTCACGGCGGTGCATCGATCGGGTCGAATCAAAATAAAACAATCGAAGAGCGGAGCTTTAATTAAAACTCGTAACCTAGAACCCTGCAGTTTGGAACAGTCGTAGCGTACTACATTCACTTCCTCGCGGAGATCTCTCTCGTTGCACTGTTCAACCTTACCATTGTTGTCGCTGCAGTAGAAACCATGGACGAATCATCAGGCTACATCAAATGTACCGTATAAATAGGTATATTAATAGATTGTCTTTTGAAGGTAGACTTTACAGTTCAATTATAATATTCGAATGCCTAAAATACAATTATTTTTGTTGCAAGCTGTATGTACACTAAATTGTAACATTATGGGTTTCAAAATCCGTTTCACATAACATTTTTTTTAATAATAACACACTCATACTTTCGCAGTAGGATTCCTTGTGTAGCGCGCTGCATGGACAACACAAACAACACGTCACTAACACCCATGACCCGAGAACAAATATTTATCTGTCTCATAAATACCCCTCGCTTCGCAGGCAGGGTCACTACCAACTAGGCTACGGGGTCATCATTACCTATGTATTTTATATTAGATTTATTTATTTATTTTAATAATGCCCAAGATGTGTCGATCGTCAAACATTGATATGATGTCGCAAGAAAGAGATTTTCTATCAGAAATTGTTTTTTTTACGACATCGTTTAAACAATCCCTACTATTAACCAGTTTCCCACGTTCTACAAGACTTCATCGGACCACAAGACATAATATAACAAGTGGTCGGTACAGACTAATTTCATCCAGAGAGTTGAATAAATTTGATAGTTGAATAAATTTATTTAATTCGTGTATCCGACGCAAGTAACGACGAAGTTACCACCATACAAAACAGTTATAAACAGATATATATTTACAACACTGGCAGGTGTCGGGATATTCGCAACGTTAATGTTGTTTCGTAGTTGCTGGTTGAATGACTATTATTCGTTACTTGCAAACCATAAATATGACTGATATTCAAAATTCAAAATTCATGTATATAATTCACTTATTCAGTATTTATTTCACATATCCAACATCGACCATTCAGCGGGCAGAGGGGGAGGGACGCTCGGCTCTAACCGAAATTAGAACTTTAGGCCTAATATTTCGCAATTGGATCCCTATATCGGAAAACAGGCACCGTTTTAGAGCCTATAATATTTTTTCACTCTTTAAACGATGTCAATAAAAAATATTACGTGCTGGGCCATGGTACCCCATGGATTTTTTACTAAAATTGTATTTAATCACTATCAGTGTGATAGATAAACTTGACCCAAATTACAGCTTTCTAATACCAAAGGATCTCCTTGACATGTTGCAAATGGATGCACATACATATCGAAACTACAAGGGTTCGTCTTGGCTACGGCGACGGTTAGACTACGGAGCTTTAAAAAGTCAGAATCAGTTTAATAATTTCAGTTGTTTCAAGGTAAAATAAAGTGGAACGTGTTCCGATGGCAGCGCTCGCAGCGCTCACAGCGCTGACCTACATGCTCCGAGCAGAGCGCTCGGGAGGCGGCCTGCGGAGACCAAATTAAACACTAAACCGCTGAATTTGCATGAGCAACACTGACGGCGCGCAGTGAACTTGATCCCGTCACACACCTATCTGTAATACGAACGGCACTTTTACTGACCGGTGACTCCGGAAGTGTACACGGAAATGGAGTTTTGTATTTTAAATAAATAAATGATCCCGGGTTAATACTGATGCGATCTGAGAATTTTCTACACTTAATATCGATTTGTTTGAACAAATAACTAACGTGTATTTTCCATTTACAATGGTAGTTAGTCATCCGCGAGAATCAATGTATTTAGTTGTTTTCTGTAAATATGTGATGAACCAGCAGACGAGCTAGCGATCGGGACCCCCTCTGACCTTACTTAGAGTATAATTATGAATAACACGAGTATGAACCACGCAGGGTTGTTATATGATTATGTATGTAAGAGAGAGGTAAAAAGCAAAAACCCTCTAAAGGTGGTACACAGACAGACATATTTAAATTTAAGCTACACAGCTGAAAATATTTTAGTGCTCATAGAATCAGTCATCATTAGGCGGGACATCGCTGAAAAAAATCATCCTAATTGCTTCATATAGATTAGCAATTCACCTCTCCTAATAGTAGTGAAGCTACGGAGCCTTTTATAATCTTAAAATTTTGCTCTTTTTACTTTGTCATAGAAAACCTTTCCTAAGCAAGAAATCTTTTATGCTCCAACGTCGCCTTTAATAAATAATCTGCCTTTCACTTCATTACAATATATTTAGAACTACTATCTAGATACAATTTGTCTTGAGATAAAATAGCAAGCCTCGAGCGTAGATAGCTAGCTGTAGTACGTGAAGCAAAATTTAAATGTAATCTTAATACATTTACGTGTAGGTATATCGAACACCGTTAAACTTGTAGATTGCCGTTACCCGTTCGAGAGTATCGCCGATCGAACCACGAACGTGTTCAATCCTCGAAGCTACCAACTAATTCTACTTTTCAGTGAACAATAGTTTGCCAATTGCATTCGAATAAAGATGTTTCGCAAACATCCATTCAGTCAGGAGAAACGATTTAAAGTTATCGTCAGTGGCACGAATCCTCGGAGAAATATTGCCGGAGCTGATACGGGCGCTAGTGCGCTAGCTTTCACTTTAAACTTGCTTTAAACACTTTCTGAAGAAATAAATATTTCACTGCAAGCTTGGATAAGGAATGTTAAGTATAAAGAATAATGTATCTTATCATATAAATCTTTTTGCTAAATATTCACTTCACGCACTAATCGTACCGGATTTCACGTAGTACGATAATTTGATATAATTAAATAGTTGCAGAGTATTTCCTTTGATTTGACAGCGACTGATAAACAAAACAGAATATTTACCTATTCTGAAACGTTCTTTTGGTGATCCCTGTGAGCTGTGCGGCGAAATTTAGTACTGGTTCACTTTGAAATTTGGATTAAAATCTAAGTTGGGCTTCTATAGAAGCAGAGAATTAGCGAATTCCAGAAACGACGATTTACTGAGGATCGGGAGATTTATAGAGAATATAATTGTACTGATGACTTGGACTTTGTTATAGACACCGACTAAAAATTTAATTTAAAACTGTTTGTTGTATGTACTGTAGGAGAAGAGCCGCGAAAACCAAAGTTAATTTACGTTTTGGTATGTATGTTGTTATGAATTTGTATAAGTTAATACTAAAAATAAAAACAATGGTGTAGAGCGCGTCAGGCCTCGTTCAAGTCAGGATCATATAGTTGTAAATTAATTGACTATTACTCTTTATTTGGAACCCATAAGTAAACTCGATAGTTTTCCTTTGAAATTCATCAAATAATAACCATTTAGACATAGCGCACCTATAATTATCTCTAACTAAGATGAGCACTTTAAAGAATTATTTTAAACTAATTCTTAAATCGGAAAGCGCTCTTCTCAAACCATTTTAATAAAGCTTTAAAGGTTCCCTTGTGACTACAGAACCATGAAAACTTAAAACATGCTTTTATTGTGTTAGAGCGCTGCTGCAAAAAAGCAAATAAAATCTGTTCACCGTGGAGGAGCTCCTTTGTCTGAAGTTACCCATGAGTGCGGCAGTTACGTCGTGATGGAGTGTACCAGTGTAAGCTTCTTGAAGTGATTGTTATTTAAATAAACTAAACATTATTTTAATTCATTTAGCACTGAAACAAAAAACAGAACAACGGCTGTGTCAACGTCGCTTTTTCTAATGCAATAGCTAAATATAAAATCCGTAGAGTAAGAGAAAGTAATTCTAATCCAGGGTTGGAGATTTGACCTGAATAAGGATCAAATTGATTCCTAATACTATGAATTCACACGTCGTTATGGAGCTATAAATTCCGCTTATTGCCCATAGATTTTTTTCTACCTTATTAAAGCCTAAGAGCATAAATTCGACCTGGTTATACCTCTGATTCGCCCGTACGTTATCGCGGCGCCGTGCTGCAGTCACTTCCATACTAATCCGTCGAAAAAGGGTGATTCGGGATAAGCTTTGATAAATTATACGCGGCTGAAGGTCTAGGAACGTGACGCTTCGGGGTGATTTTACCGGGAACATGCTTTAGTGCTATGCTCGCTCCACGGAACGATCCGTCATACCACTTTAGCACAACATTATATTAAAGTTTAGCACCGTGCACCTTACTCGTCAATTGAATAGGCTTCCGGGTGCGTAACGTGGTAGGGACTACTAGAAGTTATGTTCTATAGTTTTTATCTGTGTAGTTTAATTGGAACAGAGCCATATGTATAATAAGCCAAAACCATATCGGTGTTCAGAATTAAAAACTGAATCTATATATAGCAAATAATAGTATTTGTTTTTGTCTTTTAATACTTATGTGTATAGTACAATTACCCTCGTCAGAAGCTCCAACATAATCTCTCAAGCACGCTGGAGGCCTCCGCCGCGAGTAGATCTGCGAACCATAATATTATTCCACTCGTGCCGAAATGTTTTCATTTCGTCCGAAGTATGTTCTTCAACGGAGAAATGATAAGCTTGATCGTGAGTATCTCCGTATTTACATTGTGCTACTTGAGGGACAGGTGCTAATTGTGTATTTGAAACTTTACATATTATCATTCGTCAGATCTACAAATGTGAATTATGGCGATAGAAAGGTGTTAGAGGGGCTTGAAGTACTTCTGCTACTTCCAAAACAGTATCATATTTGGAAGAATTTTTCAAATAGTTTATCTTATAGGTGTCGTGAATATATTTACGTTATTCTTGGTTGTACCTCCGTTTCGGAAAAGTGCTATTTATAGAGAAGGAACGATGAATGGAATTCTCCGACACATCCTTTAAAAGGAATAATAATTATTACTGATTACTTCCATGTGGGCGGTGCGTAGCCTTATAGAAGGCAGGGCTGGTTGCGGAAGGCTTTTATTGTAAAAGGACTGTAAATTGCGAGAAAATATATTGACTAAAAAGGGTTTAATTCGGAGCACCGAGCAAGCGCACCTTGATATTCATAGGACTGGTATCTCTCGCTTCCCCAGGCTCCCTGTTTAGTTGTGTATTTGTTATTCTATTACGGTTGTAAACACTTTCTGTACATTTCACTACATTTACTTCAATTATCAATTATCGACTTGTGAGTGCGATTGGCGGCGGGAATATTATTTATAATTTTTGATATGTATTTGTATTCGGCGGTAAAATACATTTTATTTAGTGTTCTTCTGAATTTGAATGAACCAGTTGCCAAAGAATAAGCTATATAAAAGTGCGCTTGTCAAAAAGAAAGGGAGAATAGGAATTTTAAATACGGAAGCAAGGTCAAAGCAAACGGCAAACTGCGCATTAAGAAGCTATGGGTGAATATTAAGATTCGTTTAGAAAGAATGTAAGTTTTGGCGGGAACAATTATTAATCTGTATTTGTAATGCATTTTTAATTTACAGAGTATGTCACTTACGGCGCGGAGGCCATGCATCTTTGTCATGAATGCTGCTCTAATAACGGTGTGTCCGGGGACACATGGTCTCGGACATAATACCAATAATTACCCCTCTACATTTTCAAACAGTGGTGATATTAACTCTCACGTATTCTCTTCTCGAAAATGTAACTAGTTACTTGTGCTCATTAAATTGGAGCGAGGGTTCATGGTTAATTTAAAAAGGTGGTGTTATTTATTACCTATTAGATGTACGCAAGCGTGTGACAAAAGAACAGCGATAAAAAAAGTTGTCAATCACTTTGTATCAATGGTTGCCAGGCAAAGCGCAGGAACAACAAATGTTCCTTTCAGTTGGCTAAAATATACATCATAGTAGATTCTACAGAGTTTTCTACAGAAATGAGATATTTATTCTCAGTAAAAAAGTACTCGTCGTCGTTCCGACCATCTCCAAACCAAAAATCATACTATAGCGGCGCTCCGATGCACCGTGAAAGAAAGACAAACGAACGTACTTTCGCGTTTATAAAATGAGTACCTATGGATAATTATTTGTAATATTGTTTAAATAATGAATACAGTATAGTAATTTCTTTTACTTTGTGTCGAGTAAATTGTGGAAAGAAATGTGTTAATTTAACAAAGGTGTAACAACAGCCCATTAAGTAATTTTACTCTCAATAGTATTAACATTAGGAATATCACTTTTCGTAAGAACATTGCGTATTGTCCCACAACAGTTTAGGAGACAAATGTATCCCGTTCTAAACTCATTTTTAGAACTGTTCATGAGGAACAATTTATTCAACATTTTGTTGTAACTTGCAGTATTCACGCCGCGCACGCCGTGCAAGCTCTCAGCATGCACAATGTTCCGAATAAGATAGCTTCCCCGAAACAACTAAAGTCACTCTATTACAAAATAGAAAGTAGCTGTAAATGAGCTTCTTCACCGCGAGTTTAAGGTTCTATTCGCTGCGTCATATTAATTTCTGTCTAGTAAAAATACGTTTGTAAGTACCTAAAAAACCTTTGTTTTATTTTCAACCATTCTCGCCCTCCTCAATTATGTGTATAAAACAATATTATATTTGAAGAACCAGGAGGTCCTTCACCAGAACTCATCTTATAAAAATAATTGTCCTTAGATCATAATCCTCTTGTTCTAATCGTGAGCACTAGTACGATTAACTAGTTATTCATAGTTACATTATGGAATTAACTTAAATAAACTTTAAAGTAATTCGATGGCGAAGATACAGAGCGATTCGTCGCAAGGGGGGCGCGCAGGCGCCGTCTCGTTTAGAAAGTGCCGTTCAAAATGTCTGCCCGTACTACCAACGACCATGACGCTCCGCTAAGTTGACATCGACCCTCATGTCAACTTGATGTCTGACGTAAACGTCATATTCTATTTTATTGTATATTTACAATGTTAAAGTAGAAAAAAAAAATGTTTCAGAGATGCCTAGATTCTTCACGTTTCTGGCACCACTTTACTCTTTCATATTGTCTTATGAGTATCAATAATTAGGTTTTGAGAAGTTATTTTCATCAACATACCATCTTCATAAATGGATATCAGCTACTGCATTTTCGAGGGTAGGTCGAATCATGTCGATCCCGTAGGCCGATAATTCGAGGCGCCATCATAACTACGTTTTATTCTTCTACGGATAATCAATACGTTGTTGTTGTTGTCAAGTTAAGAAGCCCGTGTGCGTTCCCACTAAGGTATCGGCTTCTTTTTCGATGATAAATGATTTCTTTTTGTATTAGATACAGTTCGCATAAATGCAACTGGTCGTTCATTCTTATAAAGAGTTCCGGCTATTGAATGCTTTTGATGCATCCGTTTCTACTGTAAGTGAGTTCATTACTATCAATATATATTAGAAATGCTGCAGCCCTCCCAGACTTTGAAGTGTCATAGCCACCGCATTCTATTAAATTTGTATATAAGAAAAATTACGAATTAATTTTGTAAAATGCACTAACATGATTCAGGTAGCTTAAACCCAAAATAAATTTAGGTCAATTCATATTATTTTTATTAACATTTTTTGAATTGTATACCTAAAAGTAATTATTCGGAACTAAAGGTACATTGGTCATTGTTTGGTTTTGTAAGTAAACAAATATTTCTTTGATCTCACTGGTTTTTCTCGCAAATGGTAAGCTAATTGTTTCGATTTCCTCCTAAGATTCCTCTGCGTATATTTTTCTTGCTTGTAATTAGGACCTCCCGCAAATACATTTGTACGAATATTATAAGTGCGAGAGTATCTTGGTTTGCATGTTAATTATAAGTACCTAGATGACCGGTATTTTTTTAATACATCATGTTTTTTGGAATTATATTTACTTATAATAATGCAAATAATATTTTGATCTTACTGACATAAATAAAAAAAAAATCTCACAAAAAGAAGAAACTCGA
>DWPA01006736.1:0-10801 GCA_018251375.1 Calpodes ethlius
ATATTTATGTGTCAGATAAATATTTGTTCTCGGGTCATGGGTGTTAGTGACGTGTTATTTGTGTTGTCCATGCCACCCACTACACAGGTAAATCCTACTGCAGGGGCATGAGTGTGTTAGCGTTTATTATGTTTATTATTATTATTATTTACATTTAAAAAAATATTTTAGTCTCTAAGTGCTTTAACAAGGCCAATATGCGATTAAGATTGGAGCAATATTTATTTATTTATTTTAATTTAAAAATACCCTTGTTAAAGGTTCTTAGATTAAAATCATAGTAGACTTAACTGATATATAATATGTAACTATTTGTTTATTTCAGAATTCACATGAAGATTTAGATTCTGGTTATACAATAGAATGCATTTTAAGAAAATGTCAATATATACTCATGATGCATTTTAACATGCATCCGCCATGCGTCGCAAAAGAGATTAGAACTTGTTATAAAGATTTTCTTACGTCACCAATGGAACCAAAAGAATTGTCTAAGAAGAAGAAAGTAACTAAAAAACTTAGTGACGAAGAGATTGTCTCTCTATGTTTGAGCAGACTAATGAACGAAATAAGTATGGAAAGTAAAGATGACACAATCATTGAGCAACAGGAAATACCAACAGATATAGAGGGTGTTCAACTTATATATTGGAAGAAACAAAACTTAGAACTGTATGAATTATTAGGGCGAACAGAAAGAATTGAAAGGTGCATGTTGGTTTTGGAAAGTCTTATTTATTTGATACAAACTGATTTAGCGTTGTGGGATGCCAGGTAACAAAATTTTATTATTTATAGGTATATTGAAAATGTTTTTGATCACGTCTAGAAAATGACCATTTTTGACTCTCAGCTCAAGATTACACTAATATCATAATTATAATTTTAGTTGTCAACATCGCTTAGGCGTGACAAAACATTTTTTAACAGGGTATTTTTTTAAGCTATTAGAAGTAAACATCATAGACCTGAACAATATGCTAATTAATGGTAGATAAGTAAATATAATTCTCTACTAGGAAATTTGTAGTTTTTAATTGAAATATGGAGTTGATATAAATTATAAAATTTTGTATATTTTACTGATATTGACTCGAAAAGTGTAGTACAGAATTTGCTTACCTAGTAGTAGGCTACTGCCCTAGTGATTGTTACAAACTTATTTTGTAATTACAAATAAAACTATTTAAAATTTTGTTTCACTACCAAAGTTTCATAAATCTATGACTGACTCCAGTTTAAAATTAGTTAATAATGTAATGAACAATGTAATAATATTTTTTCGATCAGCATAAAAAATCTTTGGACATCAGTAAAACCAAACACGGCCCCGTAGCCTAGTTGGTATTGACCCTGCCTGCGAAGCGAGGGATCCTGGGTTCGATTCCCGCCGGGGCAGATATCTATGTGACAAATAAATATTTGTTAATTAATTTTATTTATTATTTGTCGAAAACAAATTTGGTTCTGATTCTACTGTGGACCATGGCACATTCTTCTGGGGAGGGGGTATTTGGGTCTAAAAAACATCGCGCTACGTCTTGGCTTATTTTATCAACATAAAAACTTATCACTTCAACAATAATTTGATTGCAGATGCAGTAGTTCAAGGAGTTCAGTGAGGTCTCAGAGACCGCTCCTGGCTTATCTATTGTGGCAATATAACTCCTTTGGTACAGTTTCGCCAGCATGCTGCAAAATAATGAAATTATTTGCTTATTTTATTCATCTGAAATATCCGGAGCGCCATATCAAAACAATGGGTGTAAGTTGAACTTTTCTGTAAAAAGATTACTAGAACATACATGCATAGAATCAAGAAAGTAATGGCTGTCAAGCCCAGCTCGGAATACGATGGTTACTTTACGGTCGATTCGATACGGTCAAGCAAGATGGTATTATCTAGCCAGGCAAGCTTCACTGATGTCTTAAACTGTGTAGGCATTTCAAAGTTCCCACAGATGTTTAACATTTGTGTAATGTATGGGATCATACCACCATATGCACAAACAAAATTATGAGGTCTCCCAGTGGAATAGAAAGAAGGAATCGATTGCATGTATTCTCATCCTTGTCTTTCGTATTGTTTAAGAAACTAGAGTAAAGGATATAGAAATACAAATAATCGATTCTTTCTTTCTATGTCACTGTGAGACCTCATAGTATTATTTATGAATATGGGCATGAGTGTTAACCATTCTGATTTAAAACCGAACGCTAAATTCGCGCATGTTTGGACTCAGGTGCATGCTTGTGAATATTACCATGACGAGCGCAATATGCGAATATGAAATAATCCGATTAGTGGATTATTTTCTCGTGTACCGCCTCCCTTCCTCGTGCAATTCTGGTGGAATCCCAGTCTTAGTATCGACCCCATGCAATAATGTGGGAATCATTTCAGCTGGTCTTGCCGTTATGTTTATAGATAAACTTATTTCTGATATTGTACAATCAATTCTTACTATTTATTCTGTCTAATTTATTAAAAAAATATATTTTATATAATTGTGTGTAAATCATTTATTTTTGTTTTAGTTATGGCTGAATGCAGTGGTACAGATGTTTTATATATACAGTACACAATCAGGAATTGATTATCCAAATAGAGGAAAATGTGTCGCAGATTTCTCAAAGGAATTTTATAAAATTATTGCATGTAAGCTTCTGAGGAATTTTATATCACTGTGAAATTTACATTGTTGTTCTTACAGCATACTACAAAGATTGAGTGGTTTAATAATTCTAGTTACAATTTACCGAGTGAAGGGTCGAACCCAGAACCCTTCGCCTAGTTTGCGCAATTGTGACAAAATATCGGATCTCTGTTTTTTGTTTGGGATGTCCCTTTGTGTATGCCCATGTCTTGTTAGTGTTAATAGAATTTCATGTGAAGTTTATACAGAATTCCATGTCCTATATATCAAATGATACCCATGATTAAAATTAAGACATCAGAATATAAGTCATAAGATACATAATTTAATTGGGTATCGTCTATAATTCCCTAGTAATAATATCCTCCCAATTATCAATATTTGTTCATAATTAATGATAGCCCTGGCCCACTGCAGGGCTTGGGTCTTTTGTCACAATGGGAGTGCTACAGACCATAGTTTACCACATTGGCCAAGTGAAGATTGACAGACTTCACACGCGTTTGAAAACATTGATCATCATCATCATCATCACAACCCATAACTATCCCACTGCTGAGCTCCGGTGCCTCTAATAATATTATGGTGAAGAAATGAAAAGTTTAAGTTATGATAATAAATATATTTTTGTTTTGTTAGTTTTGTTTAAGCATATTTTTGTCTTCTTTTAGCTTTGCCAAATTCATCAATATCAAGAATACTGGAAAAAATCCAACCATCCTTTATGCAGTATCTAATTGGATTACATCATACACAGCATATTCTTAATACTACGAAGGAAGACATATTAAATATAATAATCTGGTGTTTTAACACTTTGTCCTGGGAGAATTATTGTATTGGAGACCAAGAACTGATAAAATACAACAAAGCAATATTAAAACCAGGGAAATTGATGAGTTATCTATCTGGGAAATGCCAAAGTTTAAATTTTCCCCTCCTAGTAGTGCAAGATGCTTATCCTAAATTTGAATTGTTATTCAATTCTCAAAACTCGACTGAAACATGCCAAAATCATATAATAGACACATTATTCACAACTTTTGTAGCATATTTAGAAGCATATAGTGTTAAGAATTTTAACCAAACATTAAATCGATATAATGAAAATGAAATTGAATGTGATTTTACATCTGATAAAGCCGTGAGTGATAATTTTGTAAATAAGTATACCTCTATAATGAAGTCTTACCAGGATTTATTAGAAATACTAAATGAGAAACAATGTGATGAACCTTTACAAAAATTATCAGTTTTAATAAATAATTATATTGTGTAAATGTTGTTTTAATAATATAAAAAGTACTCTCATACATAAACTTACATAGTTTTATTGGTTAAATAAAAATTCTATGCTGATTACCAATATGGAAAATCAAAAGAATGTAGGGAAATAAAAAAGAATTCAAATTTAAATTTTATATTTAATACTTTGGATCAAAGTGGCCTCTAGCTTTTTTGGTTCGTTTGGCCTTTTCTATATCAACATCAGGGTACTGCGCTTTTAATGCTTCCATGTCCATATTCGGGAATCGTTTCAACAACTGTTGCACATGGTTATAGTCTCTATTTTTAGCCTGCTTCCTTTGTATATGCTCTTTTTCTTTATACAATCTGTAAAACTTCTTCACTGCCAGGCTGCTAATGTAACCATGATCGAGATAAGTCTTAACCCATCTTGTGTTCATAAATTTAGGTATGTAATATTCTGATTTCACATTTTTTTCTGGCAGACCAAATAAGTTCACTACGTCTTCCACTGGTCGTTCTCCTGTTTCACCAGTTTCTAGCTTGTAGTAAGCGATATTCCGCTCTCTTATAACAGTTTCGATATTATCCATAGATTCTTGCACTTTATCTATCCTCTCTGGGTTTGGGAACAACTTCCACTTTTCTTGACAGGCGTGTTCCATTGTATACAACATATTGCGTTCCTTCAATAATATATACCACAATTTATGCAAGTCTGTGTTAGATTTAATTCTTAGCTCATCTAGTTTCCATGCTCTTCCGACTCTTATATTAGTTTCATTCCAATTCTTCTTGAAATCAAAGAATTCCATAAGATCATTCTGAGGGTAGCTTATATGAAAACATCTTGAAGAATTAAAGAAATTTGAAGTATTAGTTACTCGCAGACCGACTACAGCAGTTCTTTTAATAATATTACTTAAAAGGGTAAGATTCATTCTTGTAATGTTATACTTTGATCTTCTAGATAACGCAGCTGTAGCTTATCAAGTTGAAATTATAACCAATGATAATTACTCGAATTATTTTTTATAAGGTTTGGATAATATAATACGGTTTCGATTACAGCCGTATTTTACTTACAATTTGAGGTTAAAATTTATCTTATTAAATAACATTGGTTACAAATTACAATATTATATTTTAGCAACTGGTGACACTGACAGATCTTGAGAGTTGACAGCAAATAATTTGGCATAGATAGTTTTTTGACAGTAAAGGTTTTGTAAACGTTTGCTTAACTGAATGTCTTTAAAATGGCCTAATGTCGAGTCCCATTCTCCATGTAATTGTTTAACATCTAGTGTGTTGCAAGTTCCCATTTTTATACAGTGACAATCAGTAAGAAGTATTATATGCTGTATACTCCCACTAATGTTTCTAGTGAGCTTTTCAAACAATGCATTGCAATTATATAAAGTTCAACACAAAGATATAAGTTCCGATAATAAGTATATTTTAATAACATGCAGTTAAGAATCTATAACTATTCAAATAAATAATAATTATATCCTAAACCTCCTAATTAGTCAACGAATCTTATTTTTATACATCTTAGAAGTGAATCTCGATAAACATCTTTTGTGCATTTATAAGCCATTATATTATAATAATAAATTTGCCAGATAATTCCTGATAATCAAGCTAGGGTTTTGATCTCTCCAGATCAACTCATTGATGATAATTTTAAAATTATTGATGTCCATGGGCGATAATGACCATTAAACTTTCATCTCGTATGCTACTTTAAAAAACATTCATTTAAAGAAAGGCAAAGTGAAATGAAATGTAGGGTGACATGAATTTATGATTAGTTATTAGAGTTAAATTCATTATTAATCTTTCATTTTCGAAATTATTAGACGTCAATCAATAATAAAGATTACTGTAGTACATTACTTGGAATAGTAGGTAATTTGAGTAATTTATTTTTACTCAAAGTAATAATGTGCTTTATGTGGCAACATTCTACCGCTGTCTCGCAAGTACTCTCGACGCCGCGCTGTAGCTCAATCTATTTGTCAAAATCTATAGACTTTAGTAACTTTTTCTACCTACTGTGATGTTTCCTTTGCCTTTGAACTTTTATGTGTTTAATCACAGACTTGCGCATATATTATAATCTATGGCTTATGTAAATTTGGTCGGTGATCGGTGATTGTTTGGTACGAGAATTTTGGTGTTTTTTTGTAATTATTTACCGTATGTAAATATTTCAGTGTACCGTGGTGCTTGGAATTTGTAACTGTTAAACCTGGAAACTTATGTGTGTAGTTAAAAATAACTTTAGGTGTCATACCTGTCGACGTCGAGGTGTCTCGCTGAAAGATCTTCCTACTGTATACTACACAGTCATTCGCAAAAAGTAAGTTATATCCCTATATATTTCCATTGTTTTGAATGTGTACTAATGCAGGTAGTATAGTCTTCTTTCTATTAAACTTCTACGATACCTACATACGTGAGTCATAACACGAATTCAATTAATAATTATAATAATTTGGTACTTGTTTATGTTACCGAACTTGCGTTTGTTATACTTATCAGCTGAAATTTAAATAAGAAAGCCTTTTTACATCAATGTATTAGTCATATCAAGGTTAAGATGTTATTAATTATATTCTTAGATTAGGCCTTATTATCAATTAAACTTTTTTATTTACTACAATCTTTAAAAAATTACTCTGTAAAAAGGTATCTGACATGTAATTGGAATTAATATAAAATTCATAAAACCCTTATTAAGTGGGCTACAGTTGGTTTCCCACTAGCCATGTCTAGTCACTGGAGGGTATGATAAAATAATTGAGTAATATTGATATCATAAAAGTTACAAGGTATTATAGTAATAGTTCCTATTAAAACGAATTCCTTACATTTGTTAAAGTTTTTTGTAAAGTATAAATATGGTTTTCTGAAGCAAAGTGACTATGATGATACTAGTAGTTTTGACTTTTGCATCATTTATTTAATCATATTGAACTATCATCTATAATTAGGGTCTCGCTTGGACAATAGTAGTGCATACTTATAAGCAACATTGCAACTGGCATATCGTGCAAACAGTGGTAACATTAATCCTCTGAAATTACATTGCAGAAACCTGTGGATTTCAGGTTTGAACCTTTGCTAGAACAAATGTTTTATGTGGTCGACATATGCTTGTTCTCAGTTTATAGATATTCAAATATTAATTTATTTATAAATTTAATTATTCCTTGTGCAGTGTCATGAGATCCTTATTCAAAAATGTTTCTTATGTATTTTTTTTCTGTTATGAAATTTGTTTTTTTTACTAGCTTTTTTATATCAATGGGCATCAAATATGACAAACTATCAATGTTAAGTGGACACCATGAACATGATTAACACGTAAGACATCACTGATACCATGCAGATTGAAAAGAAAATGTTGAGCTCATATTGTTACAGATTCTTTTATTCTGTACTTGTAATACAAATAATTTTTCACCGTTGTTATTGAAGGAGTAACTAGAATTGTGTGTCCTGCCACTATGAATAAAGACAGGCTTTAGATTGAAAGGCAGAAAGCCCGACAACCTGTAACAGGACTTATCTGCTTTTGTAGCATTGTTTTGTAATTCAATTTGAAGTTAGATTGTGCACTAATACTCTTTGAGATTATATAGTTGTAGGATTCTAAAATTATATCAATAATTAATAATTTCATCAATTTAATTTTTATAACACTTGCCTGTTCAGTTACATCATAACTAAATCAACTGTCAAACAATATGTCATGTTTCAGTTGAGGACTTGTTTTGGCTTGGTTGACTTTGAGGAGGTCCAGAATTTTTCTCTTCTGTTTTCTTGTTCCACATCATCATCCATCCATCAGTATTTGAAGGTCCACTATTGGACGCAGGCCTCCCCTAACGTGGATTGATCCTGAACCTTATGAAACCAGCACATACCCACCATCTTTTTCAAGTCCTCAGTCCTCCTTTGAAAGATAATGTTGAAGGACGGCCATTACTCCTTTTTTGAGACGTAGATGCCTTTCAAGAACCATTCTTTCCAATAGTAGATCCTGATCTACAATGTACCGGTAGTGCTGGTGTCCATGAGAGTCTGTGGCCACTTACCATCAAGTGATCCATCTGCTTGTATGTTCTCTATTCACATTTATATTATTTATTTACTTAGGCAAGTATCCAAGTGGATAGCTAGTCTCTACTCATCTTCTATGAACTGTTAAATATTTTAAAGTTTCGGATTTGAAATGTCGAAAAATGAGTAATAAAATAAATTCATACACACTCATATCTCTGCATTATTATATGTTTATGAATCTTTGTATCGCGGGAGGCATGAACAACACCCATGAACAGAACACCCGAAAATAAAATATTTATCTATCACAAATGTCTTCGTCGGCCGAGAGTCAAATCCGTGACCTCAGGCAGGCAGGAGACGTAATAAGTAGATACTCTACTTCTGTTGTAAATACAACTTTCATACATTAATTTTTACTTATTTGTACGACATGTACCTAAATAATTTAAAAAGTTATAACATAGTTATTATTATTAAATAGTCGAAAAAAACTTCTGAGCAGTGATTTATATTAGTTTCTTATCTGTCAGTATATACCTTGCGATCTTGTTGACTAAGAATTTATCTCTATAGAGAAGCCTGTAAATTATAAAAGGTATTTCAATGTATTAAATCCTGAGACGAAAACATCGTACCTTAATTATTCCGTATTTCTTGTAGGTTATGCATGATTGATTTACGTTACGAAGTTGTTACTTAATAGTTGAGTCGAAAACAAATACTGATAACTGTTAATTTAGACCAATAAAGGTATACCTAATGAATTATCTTTAAATGAAATTGTAGACAATCAAACTCAAATGCTAATAGACCAACGTTAATAAGGGTTTGTGTCTAAAAAAATACTAAAAGTGCCAAGAACGGAGTAAGCTGTATAAAAGCCGTCTGTAAAGTTATAATTGTAATAGTATTCTGTGGAAAAATTAAAAATGTTATAAATTATCTATTCATTTAATTAATTAACTCAATTTTCATTTACTGTAGTTATCTTGTTTTCAAATTAGATCACTAACCTACTATACAATGTATGCGTACCAGGAAATTCCAACTGTTAGTGTTGGCCAGAATGGGGCATTTCCTTGCCAATATTTAGAAGGGAAATAGGGTCAACTGTCTGTTTGGCGGGCCTGTGATTAAGCCATCACAGCGAAATTATCCTCAAAACGCCCCTTGCTCTTCTAATTCCGTCGAGGATTCTGGACACTTCGCACCGAAAGCTTGTTATTTGCATCTTTTAGCATAAGGTGTACCGATAAAAAGATATTACGTACAGCTGAATGCATATTAAGTTTGTATATTTCATAAGGTAGTTAGAAGTTTTGGTAATTATTAATACGTGTTACTTAATTAAATAACATAGCATCGGAGGGGTTTAACTTAGTTCGTTTCGAAGACTTATCTGAATGAAGGAATGTTCGTGGTCAAAACCAATCAGATCGATCGTTACACGTGTGTAGTGAAGGTTTAAATAGAGTGTTGAACTATATTTCATCTTCATGCTGGACCAATTGAAGTCATTTCAGAGATTGTTTTTTCAGGACAATACAAGGATTAGATAGATAAGATTTTACCTTATTAGATTGTAACGTATTTATAAACAGAAGCGATTCAAATTTACATTTAAAGTTGAACTAGAAATAGAGTATTCAATAAAATGACAGCACAATGAATGCCAGCAATGCGAATGGTATGAATCAATATCTAAACTAATTCAGCAACGCTTTTACTGTTGTTGGAAAAAATGCCATTGTTGTAAAGTGTTATTTACCTATATGCGCACATTGTTTATTTAATTGTTCACGGCAGCTTTATTCTAGAGAGGTCACACGTTATCTAAAACAACTGTCGGGTGCACACGACCTACAATGGACTCGTTTGTATCCGCCCCGTGTAATATTGTTCGTAATTTAAAATAAAACCGGCCAAGCGCGTATTGGACTTGTGTGGGATAGGACGCTGTACTGTAAAAATATTCAGGAATATTTATGATATCTTAGAAATTTTCAAATTTAGAAATGGTTAGGACATATTGTACCCATTTAGCGATTTCAAACTTCAAGCACAAAAGTTCAAGTTTCAGGCAGAGGGATGCGTGTCGTCGTGCTTTACGTGAAATAACCGCCAAAATTATTTGCATTTCTTAGTGGCTGTTCATTAAACCATATACCTCCTTATACGTAAGTTCTATTTGTACATTTAAAAGAATTATGTCGATTCTTCTCACGAAGTCACTCACGATGGAGGTTTCTTAAAGCAATGATGCAGGTATTTTGATTTTGAAAAATATTCGTAATAACCAATTTAGAATTACAATTAAGTTCATTATGGAGGTTTTACATTGGACGTGCAGACCCCTAATATCGGCCATGTTGGAACGTGCGGCGTCGAGTTTATTTTCCAGCTAAATTGTGGAGTTATCCGAGGTGTATTGTTGCGTTGATTAGATCAGGGAAGCTTTGTACGAAGAGAATGGCTCGGTTCGCAGTAGAATGTCGTATGCACGCGACCCGTCGAAAGGTTGCGGTCACACAGGACCTATGATGGCGCTCTGTGACCGTTCACAGCGGAACACGTTACAATTCCTTAAACGTATTTATTTTAACTTGTTTCTACTGGGATCGTTAGTATTTTTAAGTGACTATTACCCCACCCCCGTTTCGAGAAATTAAATTAAAAAATACTTATATGTATAACCTATGTAACTCAATAATAAAGTAATATTCTACATTCAAACATTACCTTTTTATTATGCAAATATTCAAATACGCAACATATTTGGATCGTCTCATAAGAATGAGATGTATTCTGGTGGTAAA
>DWPA01006737.1:0-10800 GCA_018251375.1 Calpodes ethlius
CCACCCCCAACATCTTCACAGCAAAAATCATACTATAATGACGCTTCATTACGCTCTGAAAGAAGGTTGAACAAAGAAAAACTTTTGCATTTATAATATTTGTAAAGATTATATTTTATCACTAAGTTATCAAAATAATGTTTTGCTATGTTTAACAATTATTGTTACGTTTTGGCTCAAAACATCATAACTCCATTCTCCATAATAATGCTAATTCCCTGATGCTACATTTTACGACATACTAATAATAGATATTATTCAGTAAATTACCGAAATTGTCTTGTATTGATTAATAATGAGCAAACTCGTTTGTAATATTAATTAATTAAATAAATAAATTAAACAAATTTTCATTCATCCAAAGTTAACTCGGTAGAAGAGTAAAATTTTACGTCCATTGGGATACGTCATTTTTTCTTTTCATCTATCAGGGTTTATAAGTCACCTGCTAGAAATAAACTCACTTATTAGTTATGACCTATTACCTATTGGATATGAGTGTACTTATTATTTCATTTAAGAATGTTATTAACAGAATAGAGGAGGTAAAATGGTTTATACCGGGAAATTAAATTTATTATCATAAAGTAAAACTGCGCAACGCTCGATGACATTTTACTAAAATTCTTAAGAACAGGAAACAGGTTTTTATTAAGTTAACTGCAACCGGGTCTATACTCCCCTTTACCATCGGGATATGTTACTATAAAAAGGATACTATAAAAAGGACGTTTTAGCAAATAAATGATTTAGTTTGCATAACTACAAAAAACAAAGGTGCGCATGAACCACGACTATAAAAAGTCAATCGTAACGACAAAAAGGCGGCAAGCCGTTATAAGGCTTTAAATAATTTATTTAAATCATTTTAAAATAAATTACTTTTTTGATATCTCTTGCACTTGTTTCGATATGTGTGCATTAAAAAGCATCTAAAATGCAACTACGATAACTTTATAAAACAGTAGTAAAGTAGTATTTTATAATTATAAGGTATTTTATACTATTAATATTTTATCGTTATTATTAGTTTTAAGTATAAACTCAAGTAGTTTTATTGGTTACGATTTTCTTACGTGCGCAAAGGAATTAGACTAACATTTAATCCCTTTTCCCCGTGACACCCCACACGAAGCACCTACCAATTAAGCCAGACGGTTTCACGCACAAGTCCATAATTTTCCATTAATCCATTAATTTCCTTTTATCGGTTTGTCACTAGTATTAGTAATATTATGGGTAAGGTGTCAAGACACAAAATTACGCGCGGCCTAAAGCCATTTAACCGTAAATTCAATACCTCAGTTGATAGGAAAATCCAGCGATTTAAGTTTTTTATGTAAATACTCGTAGTTGACGAAGAAAGAACGTGACCAAGAAAGAAGAGGGAAATATATTTATATATATATACATATATATATAATAATATAATACCAACAGTTACTTTTCTAAGCTTAAGTTTTATACTATATATATATATATGTAAGTTGACATGTATGCATGCCAATTATAGGCATGAACAGCATTCGTTACAGACGTAGATAATGTGAAATTAAATTTTCAACTTAATAGGTCTTTATGAAGTAAATTAAAACAAAAAAATATATGTAATACTTGTCGGTTGATACTGCTGCTGAATGTGTAAAGGTTTTTCAGATAGTAGTAAGCTAAGTAAATAACAACATAAGAAAACCATACCATGTTGCACGAATATTATTCGGATAAAACAGCTAATACACAACTAATACACACCACAGAATATCTACTAATACTTGATGTGGGACACCCTAACCTCGTCTGCTTCCTACCAGGGTGCCCCACAAACAGGGAAGGTTTGTGTTAAAAATGAATATTCTAACAAGGAATATTTTTTTGTGTTATAACTACTTTAAATTTTTTTTTTATAAATATTATTGTTTTTTAGCCAGTAGTATTTTGCTAAATACAAATATACAATACATACAGGTATGTGTGTGTGTAAAATAATTGAAATCTAATAATCTCGTAGAAATCGATGAGCGAACATTCTAAAATATAGCTACACACACCGAGTTAAAAATTTTAATAGATAAGATTATTTTATAAAAGATCGACATAATTCTAACGATATTTGCGATGTTCTCCGCTGCATATCCAATATTGCGTTAAAATTCTGCATTTTAAACCGGAAAACTTTACTCGTGATAAGTTTTTAATTACTCTTCAGTTACTAGTATAAGAACGACCATCGAATACCATTAAAACTTGTTTAATACATCGAGGATTGAATACTTAAAGATTTAATAAAGTACTTGCATAGACTCGTCAAATCTTAACACGATTTTCAAATGAACACTTATAATTATGATACATAAAAATATACGTCATGCGTATGTAAGTACATTTTTATTACATTATGTTATAGAAAAAGATATATCACATTTATATTTTTAATATTTATACAATCAAACTAACATTTTTTGTATCTATGCCTATAAGATACGGATAATTATATGTATAACAATAAACTTTGGATATAATTCAAATAATTATAGAATAGATTTTTCTTCCTTTTTACTCATGACATATATTTTTACATACATAATCAAATAATAACTTCTATTATTATGTACAAGTTCCAGTCGAAACCAGTCGGATATTGATTAACTGAGGTAAATTAACAAAAACGTATATTTCTTAGAGTAATAATGCTTTTTAATCCAAATTGCCACCTGTAATGGCTCTTTCAAGTTGATATCCCAAGATATTAATAAAAGCAATCGACTAGATGCAAATTAATTCACAAACCCACACAAACTTGAGAGAAGGTCGGGTCACTGGTTCCATCTGCACTGTCTTGAGTAACTTAGCCATTTCCGTTTAAAGTTCTTAGTAAAGTTGTCTCTCATCTCCTCTACAACTTCCTAAAAGAAAAAGATATTAAGTAATACCGCTCTTATTGAGTACCGGTGAATGAATGATAATTATCGAGTTTTTCTTTTCTTCATAATAGACTCGCTTTTTTAAATATAACTAATCACTCTTTTTCAGGTTTACATTTGATAATGTTCCATCTACCCTTTATGATAAGCCGGGGCTGTAATTTTCTACAAATAAAACAAACGAATTAATTTAAATCTTCATGGACCGTCATTTAAATACACATTGAAGACAATCAAGTCAAAACCACAAGCAGTATACAAATTTAACAAACTAAACAATCCATTGAAATGAATGATATAATTTTATATTTGTTTGGGTAATACAAATTTCGAAACAATAATCCTAGTATTCAAAACTAAAATTACCTAATAGTCAGTCTAGATTATTGTATAGCACTGTTTTCGAAGAGAATGGTCTAGTAAAATTTTTGGTCAAATCTAACTTTTAACGGATATTTATATAACAGAATATTTTTGAATTTAACGTGTCCAAGGTAATTTCGCGTGCCAAACCGCTCAAAGCGAATTCACTTTATGTTGCGAGTGTCAGCGTCAAACGTTTGTTTGAGTTCGCCTTTATACTGTCATGAAATTGCGCTGCAAATTGTAGGTGTATTAATTTAATTTGATTGAAAATTGACACTTTGACATGGCGCTTGTACCGAATAAACGCTTATAGCGGGGCGTTCGTCTAGTGGTTAAAACGTGAGGAAATCGTTGTGTGTAAGCGCATTAATATAAATGTTTACATATGATTATAATAACATATACAGATTTAAAAACAAGGTAAATAAAGTTGAAAATGTTAATTATGATATTACAGTAAGAAATAAACGTGGAAATTTCAGGGACTCTTTTTTTATTTAATAATACGCAAGTGCATCGTTACTTTATAGACATTTAAATGCACTTATGTGCATACAAGATGGGAAGCGTGTCACGTTAAGCAACGTATTCATTCAACCCCGTCGTCTTTGCATATTAATGAGTCAATGTACTCAATTTTCTACATGAAACTATGTGTATACATAAATGTTATGGAACACTTAGAAAAGGGATTTGCATAATAATCTATCTTTGCATTTTTCATTAAACTTGCTTACCTAGTAACATACATATTTAAAGCAAGAGCTACACATTGAAGTAGAAATAAACAGACATTCACAAGTAACACACTCCTGCTTATGGATATACTGTGTATGCATGCGGCCTGGATATACACAAATATTACGAACACCTGATAAAGAAGACATACATACCTGCTGTTCCAAATTTAAATTCCAACCTAGAATCATTTATTCTTGTAGATGTTTGGCATTCTGTCTTTTTTATTCTACCATCATTTCAGAAAGGTGCTTAATCATTGAGGAAAAGGAATCCAAAAGAATCTTTGAGAATCGGTCCCGTGGGTCGGTCCCCGGCTAGAAGCTTACAAATTCATATATTAAGGCATCAGCGATAAACGTATTAGTAATTCAATTCATCATACATAATGAATATAAATACGGATGAAGAGCGATGCCGCGATGTAAAACTCTATAATATAAAAAAAATACTTAAAAAAAATGCTTTTAAAACTAAAACATGATTGTAAATGTCAAACACCTACACGACTATCGATTTAAATTAAAACTAAAGAAGAAACTGAAAGCGGGCGTTAAAACAGCTTCGACGCCTCTGATGTTTTAGGAAAATTAAAAATTTCAGTTAAGAAAGTTTCTGTACTATTGTCTTGTATTTTAGGCGTTTTTATAACATTTTTCATCTAGTTACATAACCTCGGCTATGACAACGGTTATTGATAAATGAAATCTCGTGTATCCAATTATTTGTCAAGGTAACCTCAAATCCGTCGGGCAGCTTTCTTCGAGCCGTTTTGTGACACAAAACCCCATAGGGATATTATCAAGATTTATGACTCGACGATGTCCTTTTTCACACAGAGAAGTTATTGTTGAGGACGTAATGATTGAACGAACTGAATACGAGAATATGATTTTTAGAACTGCAATTTTACTAGTGAATTATAGGCTATGGATGGTAAATATTTTTGTTATCAGCCAATATTTTAATCAACTTTAACATCAAATTTGTTACAATATTGAGCCTTTGTTTTACTTAAGCATTGATAACATATTGAGACGTGAGTTCGAATCCTGCATTCACCTCTAATTATCAAAAAGTTATGTGCGTGTTACAAGTTAATTATCACTTGCTTCGGTGAAGAAAAACATCGTAAGGAAAGTTTCCGAGAGTTCTCCATAATGTTCCCGAAGGTGTGTGAAGTCTACCAATCCGCACTTGGCCAGCGTGGTAGACTATGGCCTGTACCCCTCACATCGCGTGAGGAGACCCGAGCCCAGCAGTGGGAGAGTTATGAGCTGTGATGATAAGCCTTTCTTTGAGTTTTGGAAATGAAGATTTCGTAGAGAGTTACTTGTATTATAGAGAAAATATTGCCATGTCATCGACCCAAAATTTCTACGAATACTATGAATGATGAGAATTAAATTGAACATCTTTTCAATACATAATAACGTTGTCCGTTTACATTATCCATCGCCTTTTATAAAGCATACATCTTTCTATTCCACGGCGAGACGTAAATAAATTTACTATTAGGTCTACATTGACCTAACAGGAAATTAACTTCGGGTCATCCTATTTAAGGAACTATGAGAGAGCTGTAACGTAACAATTTCTGTCGCAGCTAAGCAATTTATTACTCAGATTTATGTTTTGTTATAAATTTTGATTAACCAACCGCGTGGTTGTTGTGCAAATATAAAAGTTAAAGAGGCTCCGCGCATGCAACGCCCAAAAATCATCCAGTAAATTTAAATAAATGTTTTTAACCGTGAAATTGAAAATAACACCCTTTTAAAACTCATTGTATTTTGTTATATCTACTGTTTGAATGAGGATGATGTTAATGACAGGGAGGGTCGCTGTATATGTAAATGACATGTTTATTAAACACATTTTATTGTCTTTTAACAAACATTGGACTTGAACGTTTTCAGACTGAAGTATTAGAAATGCAGAAGGACACGGAAAGTAGCTTAAATAAATTTTGATGAAGTTTAATTCATAACAATATTTAAATAATCGATCCTTGCTTTGATATTAGTCTAATCTCTAGTCAGGGTGCTAGTGTATTATTATTTGATTGTATATATTTTTAATAGTTGTGTTTAATTATATAATTATTCGAAAGAAGTTTCGTTTCAGGAAACTTACGCTCACCAATATGTATGTAAGACCGCATCTAAATACGTTGTTATCAGTTTTTATCACACGTCAAAAGCAAGTATATCAAAATCCCACATCCACATCATCAGTAATTTTATATAAAATGGATATCAATGTAAGAGAATATCCTTTCAAATTGGTTAATAAAAGAAGGGGTTCTGAGAATCACTAGTTACTTTTGAAGTTGGTTCATAAAATAAGCGTTAAAGAAATAACCTCTCTAATTATACTTATAACTAAAGCGTGTATAGTATTAAAGAACAATAGGTAATTCTGGAAAATGAGTATCATACACTTGTTCTTGAGGGCTTGATATTGTCGTAAAAAAATATTATACTTTTTGCTTCATCTGAAAATTTCCTTTGCATAAGACTTATACACATAATTTCCATTCTCTTAATGTTTGTCTTATCATCATCACAACCATTAGGTTGTATGTGTTGGTGTGTGTCAACAATAGAAATCTCAATGAATTTGATTACCTAAATAATCAATGTTGTTTTTATCCATTGGAAAAAAAATCCACTTATTTTTCATAATAAATATTTTCATGATAATTATTTTACATTTTTCAAATGCATGTTGAACAGGCTCTATAAAAAAAGTAATAGCTATACAACTCTTAAAATATTCATCATCATCATCATCATCAACACAAATCATAACTGTCCCACTACTGGGTTCTGATCTCCTCTAGCAATGTGAGGGGCATAGACTGTGGTCCACCACGCTGACCAAGTGCGGATTGGCAGACTTCACAAACCTTTAAGAACACTATGGATAAATCGCAGATGTGTTGCAAGTGATAAATAAGTACGCACATAACTTTTTCAAATTAGAGGGGCGCGCAGGTTTCGACCTCATGCCCCCACATTCGGGAAACCAACATTCGAACCACTAGGCTATCACCGTTTACAATGTTAGTGTTACATTTCTCTAAGGTCTTATAGTATACTTTACTACTACAAAGTTAACCATAAACGAAGAAATATATAAATGTAATACGACCGTAAGATTTATTTTTACACCCTGTATATTTTACAAGTTGCACTGAAATTTTACACATCCTACACAAAAATATTTCTACACGTACACCTACGTACACGTATGTTTAAACATGTTTCGTTGCCAGCACTGTAAAACATTCTCCTAATTTTATTTTACCAAACCACGAAAATTTCGTTGGTTTTCTCTTACATTAATCGTGTTACCTTGTACAGACGTTTATTGTATAGAACATTGAAATAATTTTACGTAATACATGATTTCAGTTAATTTCCAATTAAATTTCCATATTTCTGACGTCCATGGGCGATGGTAGCCACTTACCATCAAGAGGACCATCAACTCGCTTGTCGGCTGTTTATATAAAAAACTCCTGTCTGAGGGCCAGTTGTTTATTTCTTTTCTCTTCTTTGTTCGTCGTTACTGATGTTGTTAGGCAAAGGAAACTAGTAAATGTCATTCACCAGCATATTTGTCGATTATTAACACAAAAGATATTTTCTAATAAAAAGTATCAAATAACTCTAAAATTCATAATTGTTACGCTTATCCCTATCTAATATTTTTCACACAATATATTTCTATCCATCAACAATTAAACCTTTTATTTTGTTTATGATTTCTTGTTAAATATTTGTATTACAATTAAGCTGTGACAGTTCTTACTTTTTGTTTTAAAAAGTGATATGTAACGAAAGTTTTATAGATTGCATTTTGTTTCAGACAGAAGTATGAAAATGAACACCGTATCTTACAACAGCGCTATCCTGGTTGCAATGGGCGCCATCGCCCTCCTCCTAATGACTGTCGCGGCAGCTCCAATGGTAAATTATTTACATTTCATGATTTTCAACTTAAAAAGTCAATCATCGAGACATTACAGTAGTACCTACTTAACTTTAAAATTAGAGCAGTGACGCCATTTTGTTTTTTTAGACATTTGACGGTCTGTAAAAAATATTTCTTTTTACTTAAACAATTCTGTCGTTTCAATGAATATACACGATATTCAACAATAATACCAACTAATAATGAACGTTATATTTTGAAAAATCTATGTTCATAATGGAAGACGTACTTCCAATTACAAGAGAAGTGCCCTATAGTGCGGTATGTATTATATTCACGCCTACGTACTGTAAAACGCTAATTGGTAGTTTAATCGCGGTATGATTTATAAAATCACTATATGTCAGAAGGTCAGAAGCGGAGTGCACTCTAAGACACTCGTAATTAATACGCAACTAAACTCGATAGCGTGGAAAAGCCTTATAGAGTATATTATTAGAAACTGGATATTACCTGCGGCTTGGCCCGCGTGGGTTAAAACAATAGCAATAAAAGTCCTTTCTATCAGTGGTTGTCTGACAACGCTTAATTGTTAAACATTTTCTTTACTTTGGCTGAAATATATTTCGTAATGGATCTTTACACAGACATGAGATGGATTTTCGTGGAGAAAAAACAGCCTGTAGAACTTTTTATCCTCGCAACTATCTCCACACAAAAATCATACCATAACGACGCTCCTTTGAGACGTGAAAGAAGGACAAACAAACAAACACACTTTTGCATTTATAATATTAGTATATTTATACTAATAGTGTGTGCCCATAATAATACAACAAATTTTACAACAACACCGTACAATGAAACCTTAACCAAGCTTATTAATCTGAGATTAAATTATAAGCTCATATAACCTTACCTACGTTAGAGTAATAGTGAAATTATTTATAAAGTTAACAGCAATGGCTGAACTGAATAGTAAGTTGGAGTGGAAAAGGAATATAACTAAATACCAAAGGAATAGAACTAAGTGCCAAATTTAAACGCTGTTAATAATTATAATAATGAGAATTACTTATAGTGTCCTCTGAGCTTACATCCTTATTAACTTTTTAGGATTCGGAATGAAAACGGAACCTTTAGAGTTTTGTCGTGTTTGTCCAACCATTCGGTCGTCAGTAGCATTAAGACCCTTCGAACTAGAAAATTGTAATTCGGCATTGTATATTTATTACTCTAACAAAATTGTACATCTTTAAATATTTTTACAGAGTTCCTCCCCAAAACGTAAAATGGAGTTGGTTTCTATCTCATGTGGCGTATTGTTAATAGGTCTTTGAGGTATATAAATAATTTGCGAAAGCCATTTTTCGATTTCGAAATATTAAGATTTGAAGTGTTACTTTTCTTTAAAGGAAACTCCCTTATCTTTCAGCTAAACATTTTATATCATATCACATACATATATATGATATTGGCAAATGTTTTATTATAATTTTTAAAGTAATTACTGCTTCCCCTTTGCAAATAACGGAGTATTATGGAGCTCGTGGCCAGGATATCTCATCTTATTACAACTGACATATATACTAACTAACATTGTAAGATAAGTAAAAGTTTTACAAGCTTTAAAAAGTTTGTAAACGTCAGAGTTATATTTCTTCTTTTAATTGAAAGCTGTTACTAGTTGTATTTTTTTAATTAAAAAAAATATGTAAGAAGTTTACATACGAGTATGTTTCTTTTTCATTAGAATTGGAACACATACATTCGTTATAATATATATTTTTAACACAAAAATTTATAATAAAGCTGTCCTTTTATTTTTCTTCTTTTAAACGATTTGAAAGGAATATATAATAGAGTATAGTAATAAGTAAATGTCAAAATGTAACTAACTTTTTAAATTTTATTTCCATTTTAAATAACGAGTTGTACGAAATTCTGAACAGGTAACAATAATAAACTCAGTCCTTTTTAAGCGTACTTCGTTTAATTTATTACAGACGATGTTACGCTAAATGCTACCCACAGAGTCCACAAAAACGAAATTAGCAAAATGATATAGTTCTCTTAGTAGAAGCTAATGTATTTTAGCCAGAGCTATGATTTTAAACTTAAATGTTATACATGGATTATGTACATTTGATTACAATGCGAATTATTCATGATTTATTGTATGAATTATGATTGGAGTAGTCATTTTATAGCTTATAATAAAGGGGCTTATAATAATCACTATATTTTAATTAAGCTTTTGTAAAGGTATTGTAATATATCCCAGTTATGTCGGTGAGAACAACGTAGGTACGCGTAAGGTCAATAAAATATATTACCTTTCTACGGTCAACACATGTAGGTTCCTTACACCTAGCGCCTACCGTGATGTAACATTTATTTACGAGCTGGAATGTGTGACTATTTATTAGCTGTAATAAACATGTTAATTCTGCAGGCTACTAGAAAAATCAGCAAGCATAAATGTAATGTAATTGATTTGCGTAATGATTTGGATATTGATTTTTCTTAAGTAGGTATAACGTACATGAAAAAAAATCGGATGGCACTGTCACCTTCGCCTTCATATGTACAATAATTGCGGCGTCACCAATGTATATAATATCCTGCAATTTGCTTATTATATTCTTCAATTTATAAGTATCTTTGAATTTCAAGTTTAGAAACAGTACAGGAGCAAAATTTCTTACAACAAATCTTGTTTCAGTTATATGAGTATAAATGAAAACAATTAATATAATATATATTACTTAATAATATAAGTTAGACAAGTTAGTTGAAAATCATTATTAAATATATATATGTGTATAAAAAG
>DWPA01006738.1:0-10800 GCA_018251375.1 Calpodes ethlius
TGTGATAGAATGTTTAGTTACAATCTCTTCAATTCGACGCATTGTCGAAGGTACAATACTTAAGTAAAAACTAACAAGGCTTCGGTTAGTTAAGAAATTAGCTTCACTCAGGAGCTCAATGAGGGATCAGAATGATTAAGACTCTGATTAATGACTCCCGTATTGACAATAACTCAGCATGGGACTCATGTTAAAGTCTCATGCTGTGAGAATTAGGTACAGCCAGCGGCATACGGGAGCATAGCGAACTTTAAAGAAAAAGACAACTAAATGACCGAGCATACTCAGTGAAACATTCCGTAGTCATATTGTATGATGGGATTCGTTTAATTGACAGCAAATCGTACTAACTCGTTTTGTACCAAACTCTTTATGTAGCATTGATAACAAATTCTTTTTGCAGTTGCTGAACTAACTATTTACTGAATAAATATAACCTTTATCTTATTATATTAAAACAAACTTTTCTAAACATTAGTGGCTATTTGTCACAAATATATTCTGAATATTGCTTATCTTTCCTTCAACGTATACATCTAAAGTAAAACCTGTAAATAGAAAGATATAAAGGTACGATCCAATGTGTATTAGGTATATAGCAAGCATTTTTTCATATATTATAATATATAAAACTTGTAAGTTGCAAAATATTTACCGTCTAACTATTGATCTTTAAATGAACGATGTAAAAAAATCCTGTACCATTTCTTGCTCCGAATTCTAATAGAAGAGATACCTACTGTAGGCTCCCGAATATTTTATTTACCCTTACTCCGCCCCGATACGTTCGATTTTTTATTTCGCTTTATTAGACCGTCCCTTTATGGCATGAAAATTTTTAATTAAACACAAATAACAATCCATTCTTCTTGATCAACGCCTAACTGTGGGATTATATTGCCGCCTATTAATATAATAATGAAACTTTTTATAAAGAATATTCAAAATTTGAGTGCTTCGATCCTATTTCGAATTACTTGGCTTTACAAGTATTTAAAAATAAGTAAAGGACTTGATAACTATGCTCGTTTAAATAGACAATGTTCTATTATGTACCTATTTGTTTTATAGTATGTATTTAAGTTTTCTTTGCTGTAATTATAAATTATATATTAGATTAACCGAAAATAAGCGACTTTCAGCCGGTCGCAAATTAGAACTTTAGATATTAATACTAATAATATCCTTATACATCATTAATAGATATTTATACAAAGTTGTTCATTCAAGTATACCTTATCATAATAACATTAATAAATAAATTGTAATAATAATAATTATTGAATATAATTATAATATAATATAATATCATTATAATATCGTCTAAAGTTGTTCTGTGCATCAATTTAATGAAGCATTAGTATTTAAATTATTATTAATATTTGAAGTTCGTTTTCCCAACTGGCTTTTTTACCAGGCAACATAATTGTCTGTCTTAAAAGAAACTTAAATTATTTTGATAACTTAACTTAAAACTTTGTCCTTGTAATAAAGACCCGTTACCTCTCAGTTCATTCTGTTCCTAGTAATCATATGTTCGCCCTTTACTTCCATTAATTTCTCATTATTAAGTATGTGCCCTTAACTTATACTTAACATTTAACGCGACTGCCATCTACGTTATTACAGTTTGCCGTCGTGGGCTAGAGGTCTGTGCAGCATATTTTACATCCAACATAGCTCCGTGTAACAGGTTCATCCACGTTCCGGTCAATAGCACAAATAACATTCTCCAAGGCGTTCATTACCGCGACAAGTAAAATCATACTAAACGCGTAAACCCTACAATTTTGTCAAACCGAACCTGACTTCTTAGTACACTTTTTTATGACGCCTTGTAACCTCGAGCGTAGAGGCAACATTTTACTTCACAATCATTAAAATGTTACTTTTTGCTTATATCATAAAGTTCACGTGAGTTCTAACATCGATTAAATGTAAGACCACCGAGTGAGGGTCTCAGGGAAATTCGCTGAGACGTTACAATTTAATTAAGGGCAAGGTTCTAATTAATGTTTCCTCTCCGGCCGTTTTGTAGGAATCGCCGATCACCGCTCATGTCCACGTGATTGCACAACGATTTGTTGAGTGTAACCTATTTGAAATTTGCTCAATAGTCCGTGTAATATACATACAGTCTTGTATATATTAATCGACATAATTAATGCTTTTGTTTTATAAATCGATATCGTTCTGCGTTTAATCTAGTATGAAATCTATGTATAAGCAAATAAGAATACATTTTATAAGTAAAACATCGATTGAATTTTTTTTATTTTATTTTGTTTAGATTAAGTTATATAAAAAGATCTCAAAATCACTTCATTAGATCTGTGATACATTGAAATGCCGCATTAAAATATTTTCCCAGCAATTTACATCGAGCTCTGTATAAATGATCAAAATTTTATCAACGAACGGATCTTCCCAGCCACCGGGTAAGTGATGTCTTAATAGTGACATGAGGTTAAATATCACGAGATATATCTCGGCGCGTACACAAAACCGAACATGACGACAAAGGAACACTGGGCGAAGTATTTTGTCACTGCTATACTGATGCAATCTGTTATACGACACAAGGAATTGTTCCTACAAAAAACACACGAAAGGATTGAAACAAATTTCATCAAAGGCATGCGATTATCTCTGCCGACAAAAAACTAAATAAGATCGGTAAAGTGAGTCGTTAATTTCTATCATTTAGGAGTCAGTTGCTTTCAAGAATATTGATGTACAATGTAACGAAGGACTCTAAGTATAATTAAATATAAAAAGTTTCCCTCGGATCGACTACTGCTCCTTATTAATATTACAAAAAGTCTGCCGCTCATAGAACCATGTAATTTAGATACAAATAAGACATCAAAATATTATATTGTTTATACGAATCAATCAAGTTATTATTGTTAATTAGGGTTACATTGTACATCTGCTCAAAGGGGTATTTTGTGGATTGTCAGTGTTCAGAGTAAGAGATAGTGTAAACCCAAAAAAAACTTATAAGTATTTTAAACTAACCTTAGTATAATTACTAACTGTTATTGTCTTCATAACATATCCGAATAGTAAATACGTATCTGTTATCACAATAAAAAGTGTTATAAAAAATTGTTCAAGCGCCCAAAGTTAAACATTATTGAACTTTCAGTTGACGGCAAGTCCTTGCGATGTTTTCGATGTAACTAAGTAAATATCTAAATATCCTGTTCGTCAACTATAGTTCAAACTATGATAAAATTACTAATTTTACAGGCAGATACCGTATATATAAATTGTAGGTAGGATTTCTACTTACATATCTAAAAATATCGTTTTAAATATCTCTTCAGTAACATAAACGAGATAAAACTCAAGACAATAAACCGACTTACGTTCTGCATATAGAAAACGACAGCGAAATATAAAATCAAAAGGCACGACGAATACAGAAAATTTAACTTCGTTGGTGTCATATTCATTATTTATATTTTTATACTCCGCCACCCAAAGAGCAAAAGCGTTGAATAAAATATCAATTAGAGCACTTTTGGTAACGGAAAAAACTTCCTTTATTTCTCAATTTACTAAGTGAATTCGTTGCTCGCATATTGGCGTATGTCATTTGCTGTTTTTGCATACGCCGCGTCGTCGTCGGTTTGGGCGGTAAGGTAATGAGGAACGTCGAGTATTTATTACAACGTTGAGGTCTTAAGCTCCTATATCGCTTTATTTTAGAAAGTATATATAATACGTTGTATTTATTAATAGTTTATATTATATAATTAATCATAATCAATTTATACTAAAACATAATAATGATAAATAATTAAATAATATTTTTGCCGTTCGTTTTTAAGGGTTTCGAGATCAAATCGAAACCCGTATACTTTTCTTATATTGGTCCTTCCGTCGTACTGTCTGCAGCATAGTATTAGAAAGTTGTAATTTGCTTGGATATTATACATATTTGCATCCCCGGCACAGGACAGGCACTTGACCGGTTTTGTTATTACTAAAATGAAATAGGATTGAAGCTTTTAGATATTATTTTGAGATTCTTCAAAACAAATTGATATTGGATTGTATTTAGATCTAACACGAATGACAGTCTTAATCTGTTACTGTACATTCATTTCCATATTTTATAATCATAGAATGATTTTTACCCTTTTTTGTGCTATATTTGATGTGTTTCACTGATTGTAATCTGGTGTACGGATGTGTTTTGATTGACATTAAAACGAATTATATTATTGAGATAAGTTTTGAAGTTATGTGGCAAGAAATTACATGTACCATAATCCTATTACTGTTGTTTAATTATACTACTGTTTGTAATTCAATACAATCATTGTGACATTATCATAATCAACAATCGGCTTCCCCTTAAATGTTTCAAGTAAAACTCACTTTTTAGGACTTACGACAAAGTCGGTGCGTATGTGTAAACAACGGATCGCGGTAACACGTATTTTTTGTGCTTTGATTTATTGTTTCATGTTTCAAAAGTTACTTTTTGCCGCGCCACACACAGCCTTTGTACTCTGACATGCATATTATATTAGAGAGTCTCAAGAAGTTATTAATTTTAACACGTGCGAACCGAAAGTTTAGATTGACTGAACACTTTTTGTTTCTTTTGAGGTTTTAGACGGCTGTTTCTTACGTGGGACATTCGTGGGACAGGTACCAGTTTTCTTTTGGGTTTTTGTTGTTATTGATGTGTCACTTGTCCAGAGCTGTGACAGTCATGTAACCTAGGCGCTGGGGTTTGACTGTACGATATTTGATCACTTTGGAGTTTTATTTCTATAAAATGTAAATATCTTAGAACTAAATAGAATATAATTTGATTCAATCAGAACTGCGACATGTTATCGAAATACAGAACATTATAAAAACTTATAATACTATAGGGAAGCGTTTAGGGAATTGGAACACAAACAGTCTAAAGCTGATTTCAGCTGATTTTCAGTACGTCCCTTAGCCTAGGAAAACAGGTCAAACAATTTACTCTGAATGGTAAATCGAAAATAAAACATTGTCACCCAAAATAACAATTAGTCTAAAAAACGGGATTGCGAACGTACCTAAATAATATTTTTAAAATTCATACTTATCGGAATACCTAGTAAACCTTATAATAACCAAGATGTTGAAAATATTAAAACACAAATTGAGATACCGAATGGTCCTATCACAAAAACGACCAATAACCGGAGGAAATATAAACAGCAACATTTATTACGCCCGACTACTTATATTTTACTAACTGAAACCAGTTAGAAATTATTGTAATGTTGCCGTCCAAAAGGTAAAAAAATACTTAAGCTCTATTAAAGGCAAGAAGAACGGCAAACGACTAACTCCATTTGTTTATTTTTTAACGTCGTATGGAGGAAAGTACTTGCATAATGGCAATACCGAGGCATTCTTATTAAGTTATAAACGTCACATGTTTAATGTAGCTAAGACGAAATTATTAAGAGAACGTAAGAATGCCACTACATTCCCAACCCTTCTAATTGGCACGTTATTTAAATTCTCACTGGTCACCTTATTTTGGAACTGGAATCGCGCATGTTGCTTATCTGGTTTGTGGATAAAACCTACTTCTTTATTAAGCAAAGAACTTTAATACTCGGATAATGGTAAGCATCCTCGCTTAGCGATACGATAATTTCATAATATATTCCCTACCTGTATTAACCGATCTCGGCTTCTCTTACACAAAAAAAGAATCTTAATCTCGTATTAAGGTTCGCATTTACCGGCATTAAATGTCATACATTTTGAAAGGTTATGAAGCTCGTATTGTGATTCGGTTACAAGAAATCGTTAAGACTACAATTGAATATAAGTTTTTTTTATATATGTACTAGCCGGCATTATTAATGTTGTTCTATAATTTAATATCATATGAAGAACAATTTTCTGAACAAATCCGATGATTATAACACATTCATATAACAACGTACGTAAAAAGTTTTAACTGGTCATATGCGGTCGTGTATTTTTAAGGACAATAGAATTATGGCTACTTGAAGCGTTTTGTAAAATATTTTTTACGATGACGCATATCGTTAGCATGTATCATCTTTCACATCATTTAAGTTGTCAATGCTTGTCGACTGTCGTCAATAATTTTAAGCCTGACGATATACATTTACACTGGAAATATCCCGCTGATCGCGGCCGGTCCCACGGGGTGTGCCCTACGTGTAGTAAATCAGTTTTTATCTCATAATCCGACCAACTTGTGATTGAGGAATATGTGCTGTTTATGCATCACTTTTAGATGGGCTCCCTACAGCGATATCATGTTAATTAGTCGGCATTTCATCAATACGTCATTGTTGTAAGCCTCCATTTATTAATCTTTTTCTTTTCAACGATCGTCTAATAGCTAAAGCTTAACTCACTCCATTATAAAATATACCTTTTTCTTATCATAAAAACTTTTCACCCGAAATTTTCTTGTAATGTATGCATTTATCCTTTCATACATATTAATGTGTTACGCATTCTATGCTACCTTAAAGTTTTAATTAGTAAGAATATCTTCATCAGCGCGTCTTGAAACAAAAACGGTCGGCAAAACGCATGTGAACTCCGGAATCGGGCTCCATTTTATTTATTTATAGTGTCATAAAACCTTAGATTGCTAATTAGTTTTATGATCATTTTATTCTGTATACTTTCATCTCGATCGAGTGTCGCACTCCAAACGTTCACATCGCACTGAACTTAATTTTTTATTATAATGTTTTAATTAGAAGATTAAGTTTTATTGTCTTCATAACATGCTTACTTTATGGCCGCTTAATTTTTTTGTAATACGAATTCAATCGAATGAAACGTGAACACTTATTGTCAATAATTCGATGGCTACTCCGTAAGTTATATGGTCTCGTTTAATTGTCATAATTGTAGCATGACGATGACAATGAACTATATAATTGTTGTAATTAATTATAAGAAGATATCTTTTAATTTTGTATAATTATGTTATACGTATTAATGTATAAAGCTGTATAAGCTAGTAAGCTGGTTTTATAGACGTTATTCTACAATGAAGCATTTGTTACTTAAATATAGCCAATCTAGCTTTTTTTCGTAGTTAGAAGTTATTTAATAGATTAATACTGAATATGTATATTTTTGGGATAAGGATAGCAATCGAGTTTGAAGTGCTACAATCCCCTGCCATACATGAATACTTGTGATAAACCTTGTGATTGTTGACGGTACTATAGTTAGCATTATATGTTAATGAGAACATTAGTTTGTTTTTATTCGTTAGTAAGAGAGCTGTGGCTGTTAAGACTGTAAATGTAGGATAGGTAGTCTTGTAAGCAAGTATTAGTGTAATCGTTGGTAACTTGTCTCATTCAAAGTTGATCACAGATGCATTGCTACACCCCCTTTAGCACCCTTCAGATCAAAATTCAATTATAATGTAAATAGATGTTAGAGACGTTAAAATAATGTATAATTTATTTTATGACAGCCATATTCACCTAAGGACTTTTTTACACAAATTAGGTAACTTAAAATATAATCAATAGTGGTAAAAACATCTCGTGACCGTCAGACAAACACACACACAAAGCCAGTGTAATAACACAAAAGTAATTCTGTAAAGGCATTACTTTACAATGTTCAAACCCTTAATATTCTAGGTTAACTTCAAAAATAGGTAGTAAAATAACTCAGGTCAACTTATTACATCGTTAATGAATTTAATCTTTACTTAATATATCACCTTCACCGCCTGTAGCTTGAAAAAGTCTGGGTACACGTCGGGGCCAGTTTCGGATGTATCAAATTGTGCCATCGAGAATTATATACGCCTTATAAAGTATCTCAAAACAGTCCCCACTAGACCCCTGTCTTCTTTGTTACCTGTGCGACCAATAACTGTACCCATAACCTGTGCGATATAACTTAGTCAACTTACATTTGGGATATGTTAAAATTTAATAGATATTAATCTTCACTTACTTTAATGTTTTATACGTCTTCATGTATATATATTAAGCATTTGTGTTGATATAATTGAATATTTTCACAAGTCTTAGAACACCATGCGCGGAAAAAGGCAAAGATTAGCAAAAGAAAGAAATATTCTCCATTCTCCATTGAATAAAATTAAGATAAATAGCCAACAATAGATTAAAATATACATTCATGCTTCATCATTTGGATTTCATATGTTGAGGTATATTGTCCTAGATGATACAACTTCCGTCCCGTAGAATAGACTAGACCATACAAAGAAGTCACCAAACCCACAACCCATGTTACAATATATAGGTATTTGTAATATAAATATCAAACCAGGAATCTAACTAGAGACCTCTACCTTTGCAGATAGGGTTACCACAACCACCAATTAACTTACAGGTTGATAATAAAATGCGTATTTTATAGTAAACAAATAAATAAGTAACTTATATTACCTGTTCAAAAATATACAAATATAAAAACAATATATGTATAATCAATATAATTATACATAAATTGGGGAGGCATATATCCAGCAGTTGACCTTCAGAAAGTCATAGATAGATCGATATATTTATAGCTCTACACTAGGTTTCCCTTAGTCGAAGATGCTGTGGACAACACACAAAAACAAGAATACACACATCTATACAGAATATAAATATATGGTTAAAATTTTTGCCTCGTTGGGAATCGAATCCAAAACCATAGTGCCACACAGATTGTCAGAAGTGTAAGCATTCTTTTCATTTGTTTATTCAAATCAGCATCTATTTAAAACAAATCACGTTTATTCAAAAAGGATATTCACAAACTACCCTCGCTAACAAACAATAAAACCGTGGCGCCACCTCGACACATGTCCACAGATTATCACACGTTCGTCATAATGACGTTGAAATCATTCCTACGTGACAACCGGGCGCTATGTTATTTTTTATACAAAAGTAAAAGTTCTGACGTCTATTCCATAGTAACGCGTATTCGGAAGCTAAATTGAGACCGTGACTTGGAATCGAATGAGACCAATCCTCATCATGAATGGAGAGGTAGTTCCGCGTAATCGTCGTCCTTTTTGGGAAGCAGTACATGTTGCATCAACGCTGTCGGTATTTTAATAGTCCCATCGTATATTATTGTTTTGATTGGATTGAAAATGTTCCAATAAATGTTTCCTGCTTTTAGAAGCGGCTATAATACGTCTCTTTTGAAATCGCCGCAGTATTAGATTCACTGTGTTGGCTAAATGGTAGTTTCGTAATGGTTTGTAACGCTGTTACTACCTAATTATATTCATTCACATTTAAACATCTCGGGTGCCGTTGTCTGTGACTTTATTGTCGAAGTTCTACACTCTTTTCTAGTCTGGGACATACTAGAACTTGATAAAGGAAAATATGGTAAACCAAAACCTCGAAAAAATTTAAAATATACTTATTTTATTTTACTAAACGTTCTAAGTAAAATAAATAATAGTTCTCATATTATAGTTTTAGGATTCTCTGTGTCATATAACATATGAGAATAATAGACGAATTAGATATAACACACTCAACGTTGCCACCTGAGGCTAAATATTCACCTGGAAACCGTTCTTCTTCCTTCTTTCTGTCTTCTTTTTGCGTCTGCAATAAGGTAGTGCATTTGGTTTTTTAAGTTTTACGGTTTTTATTCGGCACGTCTGCTCATTTATCGGGTATTTACATAAAAATAACCAGGAATCGAACGTATATCTTTCGCTCTGCAGGCTCTCTAACTGACCTATAGAAACTTCACAAAGTGAACGCGTAACCAAATACTCAAAGAAACTATAGTCTTTAGTTAATCCCACGGAATGCCGGCTATTCATTTAAGTACATCACGCGCTTAAATATATTATCAAGGCAAGAATTAAACTACAATGAAATATTTTTCTCTCTTACAAATATTTTATCCACTTATCTAAATAGGTGTATGTCAGTGTTCACTTGCAAAAAGGCAACAGCGCCTTTACGAATGCGAGAGTTGGGTAAAGAATCCTGGCACAACTCAGTGTCCAGTTTGAAAAATTTACTAACAAGAAAAAATTAAGAGAGATTCCTCGAGTAAGTAGGGATTAATGAACGAGATAAGATTTAAGACAGATTGCTATAAGACGAGAGTAATAAGACCTCACACATACTTAATGTAGTATCGTACGTATTTCTTAATTCACGGATTTTGCGTCATCCTCAACAATGTAAGACGGTTCGGGAAACAAACCTTATGTATTGATTATTTTTGCTATTTAATTCCTGATGCTCTTCTTCAGGTGACTTGGTTATGGAATATACATTTTATCGACAAATGTTTGAAGGAAAATTGAAAACGATATCACGAATTCTTAACTCGAATTTCAAAGCTTCTGTGTGAAGCTTCGGTGACATTGACCCCGTCTGCTAAGCAAGAGTCTTCGGGTTCAAATATTTATAAGACATATTTTTGTTCATGTTTCAGTGATGTCTCATTTATGTATGTATTGAAAGGTGTGAAGGCGTAAGCGAACTTTTATAAACTAGTACAGTGTCTGTTTGTGTTGAATATTTTTGATAATTCACAACTACCACGTAAATATTTTTAAATAATTTGAAACCAATAAGAAATAAATTTAGTATGCAGTAATTAGATAATAAAAGCTACTTTAATTGCGTCCTACACGTATCTCTTAACAGATTAAAATCTCATTGGATTTGATACAACAAACTTGCTATAGTATCATTTGGTCCTATTGGATATTATAGTTGTAGCTCCTAGCTTTAAGTCTAGTTTAAATTTTTTTTTTATATTTTTTGT
>DWPA01006739.1:0-10800 GCA_018251375.1 Calpodes ethlius
GCAGGTTTCCTCACGATGTTTGATCACCGAAGCAAGTGATAATTAACTTGTAATACGCATATAACTTTTTGAAAATTGAAGCTGGGTGCGGATTCGAAATGTTGCCCCCACGTTCAGGGAACCAACGTTCGAACCGGGTTAACTGTGTTACAAATTTTGCTGGGTCATAAATTTTAAGATTTTTTTATGATCCGAAACTCTAATAAGCTACCCGTCCTGCTCTCACAATCTTCCTCTACCAAAAAAAATTAAGAAAAAGCCGTCAATGTTAAAACAGAATAGTGATTCACGAACAATATTTATATCATTCGCGCCATCACCTAAACGGAAGGTTAAGCGTTAAACACGTGTAACGAAGGAAAATTTTGAGTTATTATCGGAATTTTTATAAAACCGGTTCGTACCAATGACTGTCCAACTTAATATAAATGTGTTATTAGTATCAAATGTAATGTGCGTTAAATAAAATATGGTTTTTGAATATTATTTTATTAAACTAGTTATTTCCAACCGTAAAGATTTCGATATAAGGTTCATATTTCAATGGTTGGTTTCATAAACGTTGGAATCAAAGAACATCGCCCACAACCACTTAAGTAACACGAAAATAGCAATACACTCGCAAAACTGTCGCGATACTGTCGTTGAAACGGCGACTACGACGCGACGGTCGCGCTACAGAAGCGGATCAGACTCTCGACCTTTTCACTCCGCTCTTACGCCTGATGTCGCCCAAAACGATCGACTGTTACTAACCCCATAATTACTCGCGACTGTCGCGCGTGGGAAATGCGACTAGTCGCGAAAAGTAACGCAATGCAGCCGCGTATTTATGATTTGTCGCTATTAAGTAGCCGTGAGCGACCTATCTAATTAGTAAATCTATCACCGACCGACTCTGAGTGATGGCTTGACTTCACTCCTTGTCTATAGCTGGAATTCATGGCTTTGTGTGGTTCAAATGCTCAAGAGCAAAGAGGTAATATCGCATGATTTAGGGCTTATTGTGTTGGTTGAAACCGGCTCTGAAATTCGTAGATCGCATTGTGTAAAATCGAAAAATTCTAACATCCCAGCCGTATTATGTCGTTCTTAATTCAAATCGGGTGAACTACTCATGAGTCGCTCACGTTCCACGCGTAGACCACTCGCCAAGAGATTATAACACCAGGATATGCTTCAAAGTAATATAATAATAATAAACGCTAACACACTCATACCCCCGCAGTAGGATCCCCTGTGTCGCGGGCGGCATGGACAACACAAATAACACGTCTAACACCCATGACCTGAGAACAAATATTTATCTATCACATAAATATCTGCCCCGGCCGGGAATCGAAACCAAGACCTCTCGCTTCGCAGGCAGGGTTACTACCAACAAGGCTACGGGGCCGTCAATATACAGTATTCAGCATTTATTAATAAAACCTACAGTTACCATGTTTGTCACAGATGTACACGGGTGACAGAGTTGTACATAAGTACTCGTATGCTATCTTCATGAAATAAAAAAAAAACATGCTTGATCTTGTGTCTCTGTCTCAATCGTAACGGGTCACGGCCATCACGGGTTCCGTTTCAGACTTAAGTCTACCCAAATTGTTAGTTTTTGTTTCCAGGTCTTAAGTATTTGTATATTATGAGCTTATGTACAAAAAACTCTACGCACGCTAGCTACATGAGTCTTAAGCATGAAAATATTAAATAATAGAACTCAAATTCTACATATGTTTCGCTTAAAAACTAAAAATATAAGCTATGTCAAGTTTAAAAGTACATTATATATCATAATATTAGAAATGAGCTCAATCTTGTCACTTTACCTTTTCAATGAACGGATAACATTGTGAGGAAATCGGCTTTTATCAAAATTTACTATAATGTGACTTTATCTCCTTTTATAATACCTATTATTCAGGTCTCATAGGCGGGAAAGCCTTCACATATTATTAGAGAGTCCTATTAATTATTACTATGATTGTAGCCATCTTTAAATTATTAAAAACCTAAGTAGATATTAACTTTCCTAAGTAGTGTTACCTACTCAAATTTAATGCTTACATTAGTAGTATTAACTCTTTTTAAATGTTATAAGTAACACCATAGACGTTAAAAATCAAAGTCAAAAGAATTCTACTGGCTGAACGTCTTATTTCTTGCCAGCGCGCTAGGTCGAAAAAAAGTAAAAAAACAAAAATGGCCGTTCAAGGCATTGGCGGGAGACGCGCGGGACGGGACGACTTCCATTTCGAAAATCGATCACCCAGCGTGTGTGTGTTAACGTTTTGAATTTCTAAGTATACTATGAAATTGTGTAGTCATATAATAAATTCGACTCTATTGCGGACCAGTAAGGTCGATTTCTGATTGTACATTTATGATCGTACCTGTGTGCGTGCACACATTGGTAAGCCCAAAATATTATATAATGTTGGCGCGTCCCGCCAAAATAGAATTTGTAGAACGACCTGTGCTTGCTTGCTTGATTTGGTTGTTGAATATTGTTTACTATGTAGGGCATACTGCATTTGTGTCAACGAGTTTTAGCTGAATAACATGAAATATGTTTTACTTTGATTATAATGTGAAAATATACAGTCAAACAATCGTCATCTTGACCTGCTTCTATTTTTGAATAATTTTATTTATCTGTTACCTAATTAACAATTAGTTACCACTGTCTGTTGTAAAAAAACAAATTCCCACTTTGTTGGGCGTGTGGCGATTTCACGATATTACCACACATGTACATTTTTTTGCTTAACTTTAAGCCTGCTTAGTATTGAGAAACTAACCGTCTTGTCGTTACAAGTCATCGAAGGACATCCCAACTGCCAACACCACACTTTGAGCCGTAAAGAAATTAGGGTTGTCATGTGTCACAGGGTGTGTACAATTTAAATAAAAACCTATGTGAATCTATGTTTAATAATTTTTAATTAATAATAATTTGTTGTATTTTCTTAATTTATTAGTCCATATATATATATATATATATAAATGAGCGTTTGTCTGTACGTCCTTTATAGAATCGTAAACTATGCATTTGATCATGTGATAGTCTGTAGCAATATTGTTGTGCATAAACCCACGAAGGTTTCTTAGTTGATACGACCAATTTCCGACAGATAGGCCACTGTCTTTATTATGAAGTTTATCCGATAGCCTGGGACGAGGGCGAAGTCGCGGACGGAAAGCCAGTTGCTTATAAAAATAAGTACATTACATACTTCGTAAATATTTCTTTTAATATATCCATTATCTTAAAAAAGACGTCATTTAGATAAACTTTACAATAATTTATTTTTATGAAAAATTAAAAAAATATGTAATTGTACACAAAAATAAAACAAATATTACTATTCTAATATTTCGAAATTTTTCACAAATATTATTGTTGCTATTTTAGTTTATTGTTTTTCCTAGACTATTACATCTTCGTAAATTCACCCCTAACATTCGCCATCTTTCTAGCTATAGCTTTATAGCTTTATATCTATATAGCTATCTTTGTAGGCGAGTCATCCGCAAAACAACAGAACAACTGTCTAAAAGTACTAATTACTAACAGGACTAACTAAAGTTTTGTTGGAAAAACACGCAGAGGGATTTAAAATAATACAAATTATTATTAAACGGATTTAATTCGTCAATCACAATCGATTGCTTTACGTAAAAAGATGCAGCTACATAAAAATGCTGCGTCGCTATTTCTGTTTTAAGGACGCGAAGACAGGATGCAATAGCAGAAATTCTGCATCAGTATTCAAGCACTGAAGACCTGGGAGTCTGTTCTAGGTGGTATAATTCTTACAGTAACAGAAGATATTCCACAATCCTCTCAATAACTGTTGGTTTATCTATAATACGTGAAGCAAAACTTTGAACCACTTTTTACGAAAGGTGCGCGGACGGAAGAGTCTGCAATTTGGCACACTTATAGTTTATAAGTAGAAGTGCAGAACGCTCATATATTTCAATAATAATGCGTATAAAGTACATTAAATCAATAAATAAAACTTTACACACACTACCATGTATTAGACACATATACTCTTTTGTTTATGGAAAAAGGCAATCTGGAATTTAAAAGATTAAATATTGTCAATGTGAACTAATTCTTTTGACATTATGAATTACGGTCGAATTTCGAGCGCAGAACGGGTCTGTAGTTTTAATTAATTTGCAAAATAATCTGTGGATTTCTGACTGAAGTAACGTCTGTTTGTTTTGTCTGTCAATTACTTCACCTGTCTGATTTTTGCTCAATGATGGATATATATATATAGTTCCCAATATATATAAAATAATAAAAATATAAATATTTAAAATCCTTTGACTCCATTTTTTATTTACGCCCAAATAACCATATTTCCTATACTAATGAATAATAACTAACCAACGCTTATGGGTGGTAGGATGGTGGTACTGCAAGCTGGTTTGGCATTCTTATACCATAAAAACAGCCAACTGCGTGTCGGGCCACGCGCAATCTAGGGTTCTGTAGTCCAAATCAAATCAACTGAAATCCATTTTGTTGTGGACAGCCTTTTCAGCGTACAATAAATTTAAATTATTAAATTTGACGTAGTTATTCAAAATGGATCCAACCCACAAAAACATTTTTTAGTTGTACCACAAATGGCATCTCCACATCAACTTTGGTATATGCAAAACAATATTCAAGCTGCATGGTACGTTTCTCCTAATGAAATTTAAGAACAAGCTATAGTCTCGTTATTTTAATATAAAATATTACAAAAAGGCTTATTTTCTTAAAACTTAGTTTCTGTGATTGGATCTATTTTGCATCGACATCACAACCCACAACTTTCTAACTGCTGGGCTCGGGTCTCCTCTCACAGTATGAGGGTACAAGTCATACTCCACCACGCTGGCCAACTGCGGATTGGTAGACTTCACACACATTTCTGAATATTTTGGTAAACTCTTGAGAGTGCAGGTTTCCTCACGATGTTTTCCGTTACCAACATTTTTTTAATTATTAAATTTGTATACTTATGCCAAATAACAACTTTTTAACATTAACATTCTCTAATATTAACGTCTCTGCACTATGTCGCGGAGAGACAGACGAACGGAAACGAGACAATTAGAAGAATTCAGTTTAGACTACGCATCCCTAGAAAGTCTAGATAGATTATTGAAATTGGCCGTACATATCGGGCGTAGTTCACAGACAGCATTGAAGTTGTATACAGCCCACTAATTTAAAATCAGTCAATAAAAAAAAATACGGAACCACCGGACTAAACCATCACACTTTATTCTTTTTAATCTGTGACGCTCTACTTCACACGAGCTATATATGTTTTTTTTTTAATTATTTACTCAACATTATAAATATTATAATTAACCCGCTACACCTAATTACGTTATGATAATTAGTAATTATTAATTACATATAAAGTTACAATGAAAATTATTTTTTAAATAACTTCATAATTTCTTTGTAACACGTCATTTATTATTCGTTAAATTCAATTGTAGCGAGCGACGTTACTTTTAAAACTATTTAATTTTACATATTTTTAATTAATACAACTTTTTCGTTTGTTACTCTGTAGCAGTGAGCCTAGCATTTAAGTACTCTATGGCTTTAGAAAAAAATAAATTAGTTGTCATTGAAGTTTAAAAGATTTTAACATTACTTTGTTCAATACTAGCGCTTCCCGCTGCCACATCTAATATAATGCAAGAGCGTTTTAATTAATTGGATTAGCGCATAATTAGAACAGCAGATTGGAAACAATTATTTTATATTAGTTAATTTGATGCTAATACTGTTTTAGCAGACGTAAATTTGATTATTTAAAAACTATTTACAAGGTAAGAGTATTTCTGAGTTGGTCAGTAACATGAATGGATAGGCATGGAGCATTGGCACCCTACTGCATTCAGTGACTATGCGAAGTCGATGGACAGTACGGAAAATCAACTTAGCCATTTTACTGTAAATATTGTAACTGGCAACTTTGTTATTACACTAATATTTGGCGCCTATTTTAATATTCTAAATTCAAATTTATTAAACACTAAAACTATACAATTAAAATTGCGGAATTGATTCAGTATTATCTACGGGTCTTTATTAAATACTGCTCTCACTTCGTTCTAAAATATGGAAACGCTAAAATTTTTATTTGAAATTTCATTCGTTATTTTTTAACATTAATTCCGCCGTGGCGCCACAGAGTAATTCTGAAATGTAATAAATCATAGTCGAAGCCTTTCCTGTCTAAATAGATCTAATATCTATTACTAATATCTATGTAATGAGATTAAATCCAGTTATGGTTAAATTTAATAATTATGAGCAATTATAATAACAGTTATACAATTTATTATTGTTTTAATCAAAAATCCATGTCATTTACAGCCTGTAATAAAATGTAGATTAATGTTATTAAAAAGCGAAGTACTGTTTTTAAAAGTATATGCATGTAGGCCTTAAAAGGTTAAGTTTTTAGTTAGTAATTAAGTTTAAGTAAAATTGTCTAGTTATTTTATAATAACCACTGGCAGACCTTAATAATAAATAAATAACTTTATGATCGTCAAATTACCCTTAAAATGTATTTTTGGGTACACAATAGTCGCCTTATGTTAAATAATTACTAATAACTTGCAACATCATTACATAAAGTTTAGTTACAGCTAATGCCTTCAATCTTTAACTTTAGAAACAGTTTAGTATTGACTATTAATACTGTAAGCTCACTTTTGAATTATCCGTGAGTTTATTGAAACAAAAGCCTCAGGACCGGTCTGAGTGGTGCAAATTTGGAGAGGCCTATGTGTAGCAGTGGACCTTTTGCTGATAGATAATTGAGACATGGTGCTCAAAGATTCAGTCATGTAAACCGATCAGGTATCAATGTTCTTCGATACAGAAAACCGTGAGTACCGTTACATACTATTAATAAATTTTCTCCCCATTTTCAGATGTAGATACATATATATATATACATATGTCTGTAGGTGTTTCGTTCAAAATCTACCTCACACATGTGAACGTGGAAGGAAAAGGGACCAAGATTTCTCTTCGACTTTCCTAGCTTGTAGGGTGGCCAGGCGATGGTGTGGCTTCGGACAAGTCCTAAAATATATCATTTAAGGGTCTGTTGATGTATAGTGTCGCTTAATACTTAAGCCAACTACAAAAATACTTTAAGTACTTCAGTAAGATTCAAAATGGCGCTGATCAACTTGACTTAACCAACAAGTATATCTTTTTCGTTTCTTTTACGCCTAAATACTGAATTGCCTGTTTTATTGATGGTGTAGTTCTTTTTCACAGCTGACGGTGATCGCTTACCATCAAGTTGTCAGTCTATTTTTATTGTCAATCCTTCAGCTAGGCTATAACTAAAAAATACATTTTCCGTTTTTTCTCAGTATACTCTATTCTCAAGGTAAAATTTGGAAACGTTTTTATTTTCTAAATGTTGTATTAAGTTGTAACCTTAATTTATACACTTTACTAAATATTGCCCGCGGCTACGCACGCGTGCGAAAGCAGAACAACGATAAAAAAGTTGTCGATTCCTTTCTTTCACTAGTTGCTAGACAACGTTTTGTTGTTAGACACTTACTTGAATTTGGCTGAAATATACGTCGTAATAGATCTTTCCTCAGAAATTACATATTTTTTCGCGGTGAAATGTAGTCTATAGTACTAGTCGTCCCCCTAACTATCTCCAAACCTAAATTTACAGCGTAGCGACGCTCCGTTGTACCGTGAAAGAAGTTCAAAGAAATATACTTTCGCATTTGTAATATTACTATGGGTTAATGACATACTATAATACTTGTTCAGACAGTCACTTTCGTTGGCAAATGACAACGCCGATCGTAGTTTTGAAAAACCTGTTGTATATTTTTGTGATCAAATATGAACGAGTATTACTAAAGATACTTCTATGCACTATGTAAATGTAATTTGATAAAAAAATATGAAAAACATTTATTTTTAACCACCCAAAGTTATTCACAACGTTCATGATATTTTTACTCTGGAACATGGACACCCTACTAGCGGGTGGATTTTTGAGACGCGGCGGGGAGGGGTGGGTTATAAAAAATTTTATATCTCCGCGTCTGCGTAAAGGAAAAAATTTTGAATCGATACTTCTAGGTTCAGTGTTACATATTTTGATACATGGAAAATTTTTTAGACGGATGCCGCCATTTTGAAATTTCGTTCGCGGCCATTTTGTTTTTACGACCTTTTATTATTTATAGGCTTTATAGACGTAAAGAATTTAATGTTAGTACATATTAAGTTAGATATTTTACTGCTAGTCTCTGAACGTGTAAGAATGTTTATAGCGTTAGAGTTTACGGAAAAAATGCCTATTTGATGGGGTACCTGGACCACACTGCTCCATAGTGAATTGCTAACTACATTAGACTTGGCAAGCGTCTGATTTGATCAGCGACAAAGCTTTAAGAACACTTGTATATGGTAGGTATTCGTTGGCAACCAAACTGACGAATCAGCTACAGGTAAGTGACTTTTATTCTCACTGAGGCTACTAAGACTGCATTGACACTAGTCTGTTTTAAAAGTAATCTATAAAACAATATATTAAATTCTTACCCCCGTATTCACAAACAATACTATGAGGTCATTTTGTGTTTGGGTTGTTCAAGAAACAAGAGTGAAGAAGATGATAATAGAAACAATCGATCCTCTCTTTCTACCTCAATGTGAGACTCATAGTATTGATTGTGAATACTGCGGTAAGCACGTTTTAAAGGTAAGCACTTATAAAAAGCCAAATATGCCTTCTAAATAAATTACTTATGTCTATTATTTGTTATTCACCCAATAACATAAATAAATATCTCTCTCAATGTTAGTGGATGTGACCCGACTAGAATTCGTATTGGGTTGGGATGCTTGAGTCGTCAGGCAGTGTCACTACTACTCAACTATAGGATCGTCTAAAACAATGTGAGTTCAAATTCCGCGTATTACAAGTTAATTGTCACTTGTTTCGGTGATCAAACATCGTGAGGAAACCTGCACACCTGAGAGTTCTCCATAATGTTTTGGAAGGTGTGTGAAGTCTACCAATCCGCATTTGGCCAGCGTAATGGATGGCCTGTACCATTCACACTGTGAGAGGAGACCCGAGCCCAGCAGGGGGACAGTTAGGGGTTGTGATGATGATGATGGAGATAAATTCGTTCAGAAACATTATTTGACTGTTTACAATAAAGATTTTAGTCTCCAATGTTATTTACAAAAATTATATATAACATTGAGAACATAATAGAGAACTTAACATAAAACACCAGTCATTAGTTAATCAAAGTTCAATCGGCCACAACAAGTGTCATATTAACTTAAATTAAAACATAACCTGTTGTTCAATACGTTTCCCGCCATTTTTTGCAACGAGACACCATATTTGTATACCGTTGGTCTGACGTAAGCGTCGGCGGCCAAATTTAGAAAGTCAATGCTATTTTTAGCACAATTTTGCAATTAAAGTTATCAAATAATCTAATCGGGGACAGGATTTTATATTTGTTAAGCACTTTGACCGCAGGATGACATGTTCTATGATACAGATTAATTTGAATTCGTGATTGATTTACCGCGTGAAAGATTAAAAATTGAGAGGCAGAAATGACACATTACACTTTTTGTTGTTTTTAATGTAGTAATTTTATGAATGAATATAATGCCATATTTTTTATGTTTTATTAATAAATTACTGATAATAGATAAAAGAGCATAGGGGTTCTGTTAACACCCTTAATCAAGATGTTTTTCTACTGACACTCACGCTTCGACAATGTATGGAAAATGCTATTAGATTTTCTCTACCAAATGTAATTACCCTACATCTTCTACCTTAAGCGTGAATAGAAAAGCGGTTTGTCTAAATACCATAATGTAAATTATTAATCTGTGGTTTCTAATAAATATTTTGTTATTACTGCTTTTTAGTTTCTGTGGAAAAACAACATTCGACATTATATTATGAATTAATTAAAACATTTTATTGTCTGCAAAACGAATTATTTAGTTTTAGTACCAAAAAATAGCCTAATAACATTCTAATTTCTCACGGGTATATTTTTCAACAATTAATTAATCAAACGCGGTCATCGAGCTTACTTGACTAGTTAATAAAAGACACATTTATTAAGGCTAATTAATTTTAATAAATAAAATCTGACCGTAAAATAACTCGAGCAATGCAATCTGCAAAAACCCGGTTATACATGTTACAATAAGATAAAGCGAAATCAAAATTGTCCAAAGACAAGTCGAGCTAAAAATAGCTGGATCAACCTTTCTAATTATAGTCTCATTACGTCAAATAACGGTCATGAAGAAAGGTCGGTAGACAGAACAGAAAACCAGTTCACATGCTTGTATCGTTGACAAGCACTATCTGATTAAGAAAACTTGTTGACCATAATATTTGTGGTATTATCGTTTTGTCCGGACGAGAATTAATCTCTCTCTCGGTTTGTTACTACGGCTTGCGGTAGGACTGAAATTCAAGAAATCGTACATTACCTATTACAAATGTGTAGTAACGACCATGTCGTAGCTTAGACCAGTTTTATTCTTTACGCAATTAAAATATAAGTATATCGATAGTAATGTCCTTTATAGAATCGTAAACTATGTATTTGATCATGTAATGATCTTTAGCAAAGTTGTGTATGAGCCTGTGAAGGTTTCTAAATTGGTACGACCAATTTTCGACAGGTGGCGCCACTGTCATTCCAATTAATTTCATATTGGCG
>DWPA01006740.1:0-10798 GCA_018251375.1 Calpodes ethlius
TAATGGAAATATAATAACATTTTCGTTTTCTCAACATCGTCCTCTTCGTGCTCGATATCGAACATCCAACATAGTTTAACGACTCGTTAGAACCTGATGGCTTAACGTGTCCTACAAAGAACAGAGGCGCTCGAGAAACTTTGCCATTAGCGAACCGTCGTGAACCATCCAACTATCGACTGCACTTGAAGCTCAATACGGTCGATTGATACAAATAGTGGAAGCTTTTAACTTATTTACATTTGTTCTGCATTTAAATCATAACCAACAATTATTTAATAACTCGTACATAACTTAAAACTTTAATTTATAATTTTACTGCTAACCATTTACTTGAATTAGGGTTAAATTGAATATATTATTACAAGTAATGAAACCTCATTATTGAACAGGACTCCATTTTCTTAGCGTTTATCCGTCCCGCACCTACAGTGCTCGACAGCCGGACGTAGCCGGCCAGCGCTAATTGATTATCCGGTTTAGCCCGGAGTCTTAGCGCCTTTCATCTACCTATATCAGCTGTTTGTTGTATGCGCTGAGGCTAATAGTTCCGGCGCTCGTTAGCCACGCTCTCGTCTAAACGCGTCTCGAAAGGAAACGAATTGTAAATATTTGGTCAAAGAAAATTTGTTGTTGGTAAAATTTAATATCATTTTATAATAATACAAAGAAATTTATCATCGGAAAAGTATTTATATGGTATTTTTTTCATTGGGATATCTCTTTTATTTGTGATTGAAATAAAACATATCTATATCTATTTTCTAGCTTATTATAATGTAGCAGTGAAAACTGCATAATGATTGATCAACGCTTTGTAGTGAATTGTACAAATAATACTAAGATACCATGAGTGACGAGAAGATTCTATGGAACAGTATGAATTATGTTGACAATGTAGGTCAATATAGTCAAGGTCGGTTTTTTTCTTCTGATTTGTAAATACCGGTATATACGTCCAGCCACAGACTATAAATATCACCGATTCAGCTTCAGCTTTTGAAACAATCACTAATAATTAAACGTAATTTAAATAAATTTATTTTAATTTTTGATCATAAATTAATTTCACGTCGTTTAACTTTATTTTTATTGTAATTAATGTTATTTTATTCATTTTAATTATATCTTAATATAATCGATTTAACTTCATATAATGTAATTTATAGGTTTGTAGATTTTGCCTGAAATAAAAATATTATTGTTTTTAATACAAACGGATATCCTGGGCCGTGTCGTAGAGGACTTAAAGTGAGCATCTACAAACAAGTCCGATGCACTTCCTACAAAAGCGCGACAATCCCAAAACGCGACCTGAAAGCATTACGAGTATTATAATGGATGCCCATTAAAAACTTGTTAGACTTTACGAAGTCATGTTTTATGCTAATTATAATTAATTTGCAACTTTGTACATAGGAGGGTAGTAATCACTTCGCGACATCTTTTGAATTACTTATTCAAATTTGCTCGTGTCATCGCTTTGTAGAAACAATCGTTTAATTATAATCTTAGTATGGTATGGTGTAATCAGGCTAGTTATTGTGTATGGTGTGCGTGACTGTTATCAATCAGTCAATATAGTATGTACAAGTTGAGGTATCGTATATTGTATCTATTTGTTCATTAAAGCGTTCATATTGAAATCTCATGGACTTGGGTAACAAGCTGTATATTCGAAAAAAAAATCTTTTGAGTTAACCTAAATCCATCGTATAAAAAGAAGAGTGTAACAACAAAAAACGGTTGAGTATTTATTTAATTTTGTTTTTAAATAAAACATTTTGTTCAATTCATCAAACTTTAACTTACGTAAACATAATGTTTCCGGAAGCAACGCGAGTTTTGGTAAATATACCTAATAAACCATGTACCGAAAGTTTCACCATTAAATTAATCATATTTACAAAAAATCCCATTAAACATCAACCCTAACAACTTCAAGTTTTGCAACTGTGGTTAACGATGTGAAATTTACAGCTTCAATTTAGAGAATATCCAAATTGAATTTCGTTTGGAAGTTAATTCCGAGCACGTTCAACTCATTGCCAATTCGATTACATTTTTAGTGAACTAACAAACTTTGTGACATTATGCGCTGTGCTACAATGATGTAGTATTTTAACATGCTTTTATTAGATCTAAGTTTAACAATCTAACTGACTAATGAAGTACAATGGAATAAATTCAACATAAACTTTATCCACTTATGGACGTTTAAAACGTGTGTAGGTAAGAAGTCAGTATAATATTATTGACTAGTTCTGTTCATATTACCTGATGATGAGTGGTGAAGAAGGATCTCGTGAAGGAGTAAAATGCCTTTTAGTAAATTCATCGATTTTGTGCTATTTGTCCTCACATTAGAGTAAACTGGCACAGTGAAGCCTTATGAAAGATATAGAAGTCAGTCATAGACATATTTAAATTAATAGAACTGAGGAAATGGATAATAACCTCATCTTCTGGACTCCGTGACGTTACTAGAAGAAGATGTTATTTACGATTCGAAAATGGAACAGATTTTTGAATTCAAAATCATGTTAAATCCTTTACATCAGTAAATAAACGATTACGTTAATAAATGGGTTATTAGAAAATAATACCCAATATTGTTTTCAAACAATTCAATGTCTAATCTCCGCTTCCTGAAATCGGAGTCCCATGTTCTTACAATATACATACACGTACATATATGTATATAGTACGAAGTATAAATATACAAAGCGAGGGCTTTTTGTTTGTTTAAAAGGTTCATACTTAAGTAGGTCACGTGTATAGTGGTTTTATGTATCACGCTTCGTATGCCTACGTGCTTGTCATCTGTGCTATAACAATTTGCACACCTTTTATTACTTGATTTTTATATTTATATGCTAATACGTAAATACAAATCCTAACGAACTTATTTATTAATTAGGTTGTTCATCTAACCTAACCTAACCTAAAACTAGACTACAATGCGGTACTTTATTCCTGATGGCATTCTCCACCAATCAGTCCTGAACAGTTAATATAAGTTGATTTACAGGCAGGGTTTTTACTCACAAGGGGTTGACATAATGATAATAAATGTATTATTGTACTAATTCTCGATAAAAAAATGCTTTTTATTATATAGGTCCTCAATCAATACACAAATTTGTAATGAAGTTTATTACACCGAATTAATTAATTATAAAATGTTTTTAAAAGCGGTAAACATTAATTACTTCACAGCAGACACAGGCTTAACAAATACCGAAGGCGTCCAAATAAGACTTCATAACTTTTCGGTCGGAGCTCGCTCAGTGAGGAACAAAAGATTACTTTGGCACAACGCAGAAAGGCAACTAACTGTTACGACTTGAGCAAATTTTGATAACAAATCGCTATCGCTAAATGATACTCTGTAGCAGACTGTAGCTTTGTGTATCTTAATAATAAACCTGAACTCTTTGTCCTCATTTACTGATTAAACTTTATTAAAACGGATGAAGCTAGATTCTAGACCAGGGATTCACAAACTATTTTGCAAGAGCAAGAGACCTCTTTGCCACAATTAATTGACGCTTCAGGTCCCCATAGCCAAATGATTTTAAAAACCATATTTCGAGTATTTTTTTTAATCTCATTGACTTATTGAACTTTTCTTAATATATCAATGATACTTGCTAATAAAGTAATACAATTTATACATTATCCTATACATTTCAAAAAAGAACGTGTGTTAATTTATAGGGGTCGATTTTAAGGCCTTGTCGACCAGCAAAATTCAGTTTTCATTTACGTCGATTACCCCCGAGGGTCGCTATGGACCACCAATAGAAATGAATGGCAATATAAAACAATTGAAAGTCGAACATTATATTGGTATCTTAGCTAACCTTTATATATCTGGTAGAATGTAGCAACTACTCTTGAGTTCTATATAACGAGTCATATTTTGCTAAGAAGAAATAGTGAGAGTTTAAAAAGTTTAAATTTGGTTGTAAGTGATAGGTTATTTAGGTGGTTGGTAGGTGGAATAGGTTAGGAGTTACAAGTTTAATTTTTTTTTAAATGTCTATTCTGATTGTAGAAATATTCTACAACAAACATGTTGAAGTATGTTATATTAATCCTACCCACATCAATTCTAAAGCTACGTCGACTATACTCTGGCCTCCTCAGTTATAGGGAGCGACTTTATTTATGACATACAAATAAATTTGTTCGTAAACAAACTGTAATTCGTATGTAGCTTTTATTTCAAAACTACTTTCTTTAATTTGATTTATTTCATATTTTTAACTTTTTGTCTCCGAACTTTTATCGTTGGCCGTTATTCGTTTAACAGAATGTAATACGAGACGACATAATTTAAAGGTTCCGAATTTAGCCACTTGGCAAACAGTGCTACGAAAATAAGCTCTACGCTATAACTTGAGAACGACGACTATACGTGTATTTTAGTATATACCTGTGCCAATTCAAAACAAAGAAATATTTTAAGAACAATCTTTAAATTCAGAGTTAAACATTCGTTTGAAAGATACTAGATCGGAAGAAAAATGCATTTATTTAACTAAATATTTTAATCAAATTAGTTACGAGTAAGTCATGAAACATATTTTTAAGAGTAAGTGTATCTAAAAAAAACAAAATTCTTGGTACTAAAATGTTCTCCTAAAATATCGGTTGCACAAAATAAAATAACTATTAAATACTGTGTATATGTTCATATATGTATACAGTAGACACATAATATTTTATTATCAAAACATAACACATGTGTGAGTCAGTAAGTCTGTGAGATATACATATTGGTAGCTGATTCTAATAAACGGAATGTCCCAAATCTCACTTCCCACTAGCTTTAACTATTATTACGACTATGATCCAGTATCAAGTAATCCAGCTCATTTTATGACCGAGCTCAGGAGCGCGGCAGTAATTGGTCGTAGACCGTTTATTATTAGGTTTCACATTAAAGTAATTTTCGACGAGAGGGTTAAAGAGTACGAGTAAACTTACAAAGCACGTACGTGTGAAAATAGAGTGGCTCTTTCGCCATTTAGGGTAAAGGAAAGTCATAGTACCCGAAAGTTGTGCACCCGTCTCTTGAAAGTTGAACCGCGGATCCAACTTTCCTCGCGAGACACCAAACTTGACTCGAATGATAAGATTAAAATATTACATCGGCTTCTGGAACTCACTTCTATACTATTACTTGTGTTATTCAACTGACTTATTTCAGCGGTTTTGACTGTTTATTGAACGAGGGTTTAAAGGCTGTAGTTTTGGCATATTAAACTGTAAAGTTACAGTGTAACTAGTTAGTCAATTAAAGATACATTATAGAAGGTTCCGTGTAACAGTTCAAGTTATCGCTTAGGATAATTTACGATAAGTATATGAAATGTCAATAAAATAAGATTGACGATTCCGTAACGCAGTTAATAGTTATTAGCGTAGGTAAAACTAATGGATTGCGCGTTCAATTACTTGCCTGGACAGATACTTATTGATAGATGTTTTTTCCTTCTTATGGGCTTTTATCAAAGTTGCCTTAGTTATGTATGTTATTGCCATCTGTGCTCCAGCTACGTCCGCAATCGGAAAGTAAAATAAATATTTACTTCCTTAATACATTAAAAAATGTACACATAGTGTGTTCTGATGTTGGCGTGTTATAAAAAAATGTATGTACATAAGTGATTTATACGTATAAAACCTGCCTTATATTATGATATGTACACCTGATTTATACTAAGCTATACCTATGGATAGGATAATATAATAACGCCCCAAGATGTACGTACACAACAAACTGGAAACTCTCGAGACGGCATTATATCATTACTGCAGGCAGATTCATATTCAGACCAGTGCTGAATTTACGAGATAAGCGCGTATACCTAAATAATTAGCATTGAAATTGCGTCTGCTATAATGGCCTTTTCATTATCCGCAGGTCATTGTTACGCTTAGAATTAGTGGTTAACTTCAACCCCCGCGAATATAGCGAAACATAGTTATTTTGAAAAGGCTTGCACGGAGCGCCCGCGGCCGTTCGCTTGGCGGAATATAATAATAGTCGTCGGGGTACCGAGGAATATCATCTCGGTACATTGTGAGGCGCAGGATGCTCATTAGATGACGCCCCGGGCTGTCTCGCCCTACTACCTTATGCTTTACTCTTCGGCTCTCCACCAAATTAGTTTTATTATGCGTCGCTTTTAATCCTCGTCTACCTTGCTAATAAATACCTCATTTGATATTCGCCTGCAGTAATATGTCAAGTTACTAAAAGCTTCGAAGTTTGGAAACCTAAATGCTCAGGAATAACTGTTACGGTCCAGCGCCCAAATCTCAGTTTTACATATATGCTTATATGTTTAAATGTAGCCAGCAATACGTAACTGTATTTTTGTAGTAAATAATTTGTTGTAGTAAATACCAAATTCTAGCCTTATTTACTTAACAGAAAATAGCAAATAAACACAAAGTCCATAAGATTAAGGACTTCATAGAGTTTCCTTTGCAATAGCTGGACTGAGGTGGTGCAGATGGGGTGCGGAGGGGGGCTGGAGTTCTCCCCTAGATATATAAAAGTATACCTGGACATACAAAAGCTTGCCTACCAGCATGTATTTACTGTTTTCTATAAAAGGTTTTATTTATGCGTTGACCTTTAAAAAACATTTTCTCATCAATTTGTACACATGTTATATATTAGAGCAGGATGTAAAGACAAATTCATGTTGGATTATCTCAGTTTGAGGAGGGATCGAAGTTAAAAATCTGATTTACCGATTTCCCACAAATCCGAATATCTTAAGTCTTACCTTGAGTGCAGCAAGTCTAACAACCGAATATTATTTTAATTCCGGGAAATGGGAATGGAACACAACATTCAGTCAGTCGAGGTCATTCGATTCGATCTAATCTCGGCTTACCGTTCGAATGTTTGCCTTACCGACCATAGAATTTCTATTCCTGGACCAATATAGTACCTATGCTCGTTCCAATATGTATTCCAGAAAGTGGATCGAAAAATGTATTAATAATAGTTGATAATAGTTTCAGTGATATAATTGTACCAGTGCAGTTCTACAAGATTGATATACGTTTCCAATTTATTATATTTCAAGTAGGTAAGGTATGTGGTATATCCCATTTTTGTATAAAATGATTTAATATTTTAAATTTAGAAAAAAACACAAGAAATGGAGCTGAAGTAAACGCACAAAAGATGATATATTATTAGACGTCACTATTACAACAAAATATACTACTGTTCCATACAAAATATACAATTGGTTTGCAAATTCCGGCATCAGATTACCATTTTGAATTGAAGTTTAGAATATAGTTAGATACGCTAATAAATAACGAATCGGCGGACATTAAAGAGTTGCACGACATGACGTCATGCATGTATTCCGTCAGTAAAGAGTTGCATGACATGATGACATGCACGTATTCCGTCAGGGAATACAATGCAATCATCTTTGCTTAGTAGATAAAGTAATTGAAACCGCATTACAATATCATAATTAAGCATATCTAATAAAAAAGGCAGTTACAAAAACCTAATAAAAGGGACACAAGTATATAAAAAGTAGTACATAAGGGCCTTTTAACATTGCAAATAGCTGCAGGCACCCGTGACAGTCTCGCGCCGTCTGGGAACTCCCTCGCTATTAGAAATGGCTAGCTAAACATTGGGTTGCACTCCGATGTCTTCTCTTTTACGTTGATTAAATGCAGTTGTTGTTTTTCTGTCTGTTTCTCGCTTATTACTTTAATGTCTATGGACTAGAGGAAGTTTTAGATTAAGTTCTAGAAGGTAGCTAGGATTTGATCTCTGAATAGACTTAATAAGCAGTAGTTTATGATAAGTAAGTAGTTTGGTATGTAAGTAGCGTATACAAATAATATAATTATGTCTAATTAACAAATTAAGTTCTTTATATTAACTTAACGAAAATAATATTGACTCTAAGGAATGAATATGCGAACCGTATTTTCTTAGCATGATATTCGTAAAGTCAACTTAACTTTTACACTCGAACTTCTTGTGTAGGTAGACTTCTTTACAACTTTTGTCTAAAATAAACACATATATACTGTACACGTTATAAAAAGCATTACATTATGTAGGTATGATGCTCACGCACGCTGAAGTTGAAGAAGGCTTTATTTCCTTTTACTTCAGACTGTGAACTTGGCGTGCTTGCTAGTTCTAGATAATTAAGAGTTATAATTTAAATATGTTTATATACATATGCTACTAAGCAGTGATAGCCTAGTGGTACGAACGATGGTAAACCGAACGTGGGGGCATGAGTTCAAATCCTACACGCACCTCTAATTTTCTAAAAGTTATGTGCGTATTACAAGTTAACTATAATTTGCTTCGGTGAAAGAAAACATCGTGAGAAAACCTAACTATAATGTTCTCGAAGGTGTGTAAAGTCTACCAATCCACACTTGGCCAGCGTGGTTGATTATGGCCTGTACCACACATTACGAGAGAAGACCCGAGCCCAGTAGTTAGATGGTTGTGTATATGTAGTAATTAATAGATAGATCACACCGTAACCTCAGCCGTAATAACATTTGTATTGCAACACGTATTACTGTGTTCATGTATACAATGCACAGTATAATAATTGCGCTATATCGATTGTTTTCCGATATGAAGGGTTCTCTAGGTAACCGGTTAGTCTTATACGAGATACATCATATTATCCGTCGTCAGGCGTAGCAATGCATTTGTGACCCCGTGTTTTCACATTTGTCATTTATCACTTCGAGTGGAACAAATAATGAAAAATAAGTAAACGAACAAGTAAATTTATTAATAAGATTAAATTACATTAACGGTTCCTCCGTCCACAGCCGTTTTACTAAGGAATTATTACAACTTTACAGTCGTATTATCACTTATTTCTAATAGGACTTACTAACTACAGTTCTTTCTACAGTAATCTCTTAAGTTGGTGGGGTGTCCATGGTCTATAGGTGTACATGAGCGACAGGTTATGGTGGCATTACAAGGTCGTTTTCTATCCTTATCCAAAAAAATGCAATCAGTAAGTCATTTAACTGTTCATAAAATTATGTGTTTTAAATATTATACGAACTATAACAATAGCCATTAACAATTATAATCAAAATAAAACAATATGCAATGTAATAATGTATAAGTGGAAAGGCTTATTACTTCATTCCGTTGTAGATACTTAGATGCGTCTGGCGCCGGCTAGCTGGGATTTGCTTGTTTTTATATACCTTTAATTTTTGTATGACATTTATTCTCACAGGGCAAGGTATACAAGTTTTAAGAAATAAACTTCAATGCTAAAGGCGCTTCGCCACAGACGACGTTGAAGTTCTATTAAATATGTCTAAAATTACATAAATGTTAAATGAAGTTTCTTAAAGATTAAAATTAATTATAATAAATGGAAAGCTGTCTGAAACAGTAGGCCGTGTGTCAGGTTTGTGAACTGTAAATTAAAACATCAAGTCGTTAGATATTCACATCACAATCTTTACAGTGACTGTAGCGAATGAATAAGTTTCCTTTTTTGAAATCGATAGCCTATGCCATTGCCGCTTTACAAAGTATCTGCGGCGAAGCCAATAAGAGCACGGAAATAAAAAGTTTTTGTGCAACTTTGTCCCAAGTGTCAGCCCAAGTTAGACAACTGCCCAGAGGAGAATGAGAGAATATTTTTTGAGGCCGTGCCCTAAAAGTGATTTGTTTTAAAATTAACATTTTATGGAAACGGTTTCTGCTTTATGAGTGAGGCGTCTGTCGTTATATTCTTTTATTTATTTACAACTTTACTTTATAACTCTAAAAGTAGGTCATTGTACATTGTGTATGGCGAGCTTAATGCCTAGTAGCATACACGTATATCGCATAGTTTCTTGATATTATGTCAGCCTAAACTATGTAGAGAATAGCATAAAAAATATAGTGTAGTTAATTTTTAATTTTTTTTTTTCGCTCGCTCGTGTGAGAATCTGTGTTTTTGACAACGAAAAGTTGTTCTAATATTTATAATCATTATAAATATTTTTGGAAATATTTTCATGTTATCAAGGTAACCTTTAATTGCATTAGTATTCGAAATCTAGTGGCAACTAGAGGCAACAATAATATTTTATTAGTAAATATGAATGTTTCAACGGATACGCAAATCTGTATACAGTGAATATCCATGGATATGTTTTGGAATACATTAATCATACATTCCGTACATCTTGCAATAAGTGGAGAGTAAAAGTTATTTTAAAATATTATTTTCAGGAATTCTCCAAGCTTATTTTGATAATAACACAGTTTAAAAGTTAATATGAAGGTGCATTAAATAATGATAAAAAATTATAAACATAGGTCCTAACCATACGGATTTTCATCACGCGCGAGTCTGATTTTTATTCTAATTAGTCTTGGATACGAAACATCAAAAAGTGACAAATAAATAAGCAGGCAAGAAACGTACGATAAATTGAGCTTAATTTCTAAACTAACATAGATACTCTCTGGAACGCTGGTATCGACTTGATAGCATTATAACGTAGAAAGCAGATCGCCACTTTCAGTCGGCAGTGGGAGAGGCTAAGTGCGACCGCTCACCAAGTAATCCGCTATGAGGGGCGTTAACGCACTCGAGTGTTTCTAATGTAAGGAAAAAATCCTCTCAATGTATCAACCCCCATCTGATCCGGTTTTCTTACCTTTCGAAAGTCCTCGTAAGTATTACATAGTCTAGGTTGTACGAAATAGAAAATGTATGGGATATAACGCACAAAGCCA
>DWPA01006741.1:0-10797 GCA_018251375.1 Calpodes ethlius
ATTAATTATCAGTGTTGTAGGTAGACTTGTAGAGAATATAACGTGACATAGACTGGTACCTACTGCTATAAGGGTCGAGTTAATATTGCTTAAATGTGTGCAGTTTTAGTGTGTCCTGTATCTCTCGTATAGTTGTATTCAAACATGTGTGTTCTCAATGCTTAGAATCGAAGTAGTTTGATAGTTTTTCGGGTAAGGAAGCCGTTTACGAATTATTTAGCTTTAAATTACTAATTTAGGTAACAACCAATCGTCCCACCCTCTCCCCCCACTGCCAAAGTGAATATTTGATTTTGGAAATGTGAAAATATTACAGTACTTTATAAACGAAAATAAAAGGACGACTATTTTATTTTCATATTAAAAACTTTAGTGAAACATGTACAATGTATTGATACGAAAGTCGGAATAATTCTAAAATATACTCTATATAAATCACAGAAGGTATAATTAATATATATACATGCCTAATTAGGTATATACGGTTTGTGTTTTCTCTGCGTATGAGCTTTATTTTTGTTAATAAAACGCAGATTCTAGGCTAATCCACTTTACAGCTAGCTAAACTATTATCTGCATAAAATATAGATAGATAAATTACTTACTTTTTTGTCAATGGATCTAACGGACCGATACCTTAGATTTGTATACAAACTTAATGTTACGTAAGATGGGATTCGCTGAAAACTGACAAGCAAGAAGTAGTCCATGAGGCAAAAAGTGGAAGATCTCTGGGATAAGAAATACAGTATTTACAATTTGTTAAATAAATAGTTTTTAATTTTATACGCTTGTACAGTTAATAAAATTATTTTACAATTCTAAAATTGTAACTTTGCGTCGAATATGCTCTTAATCGTCGAATAGGAATATGCTCTTAAAACTCTGACCGCAAGTACCTATACAATATCCTATAGCGCATGTTTTGGTAAATGTAGGATGGTACTTTCTATACAGAAAGCAGCAATTTTAAAAACAACAATTTTTAATTAAAACAACGTAAATGATTGTCGCCTTCTACGCTTAAGTTACGGTGGATCCTGCATTTGCCAAAGATGCCCAACGGAAAATGCCTCCTAGTTGCGCTCAGCAATTTGGGACTATTTTCTTATCGACTCAAAATTACAATTTCAGTTGTTTTCATCGACATTCGATATGTTTTTGCAAATAGCAAAAAAACCCTGAATGGTTCCATTACACAAAGGCACCGAACCAATGCGGTTCTAACGTGCCAACATCCGTATCGAAATACCACAAAGATGGCGATTCTTCGTATAATAATCCATTCTTGATTATTTGATCGGCGGCGTTTTTCAAAGCGATTAAATCTTGTTCGAGTGCACGGGAGCACGTATTCATGCGATAATGGCATTGAGTGGTCTCTGTGGAAGTACAGCCCCATTGTGATCGGGCAGTTACCTACTCGACGTCTCATTGATTTGCTAATTTATTTCATAATCGATTAGTTTCATAGTTAGGGCATATGTGACTTTCATGTCATTTTTGTAACTATACACTATTATCCTTGTATTCACAAAAAATACTATGAGGTCTCACAGTAAAAAAAAGGATCCAATGATTATATTCAAATCTTTGTCTTTGGTATTGTTCAAGAAACAAGAGAGAAGTAGATAGGAAAACAAACGATTGATCCTTTCTTTTTATTTCACTGTGATACCCCATGGTATTCTTTATGAATACAGTATAACGTCCTAGTTCAAAATCTATCGCTTCGTGCGTGGTTAAACAATTCACACAATAATACCTAACTGAAAAGCAATAATTAATCGTTAGTAGTTCCGCGGTGGGTTGGGAATTGAAATTTAAATTTGGAATCACTCAAAGCTCGCACTACTATTCATCCCAGACAATAAAATTGTTACAAACTGTTCGGTACAAGTCTCTATAAAACATGACATTTGCATTTAAACTTGGCATAATAAGTTCATTCTTTATATTGACACACCTTATTAAGTAAAAAAAGCTAATTTTTTTATAAAGTTTTCTAAAATATATAATAATCACTGCACACCCATTTACAATGGCTGATTCTGCATTATTTTTAAGCAAGGTGGCTTATACGTTACGGGCCTATCAGGTAGTCGGGTAACGCTTATCACATAAGCCACGACCGATTAAATACTTAATTTAAACGGACCTATGCCTATTTGAAGAATACCGCACTGATAAAATTCTGTGAAAATGTAATTAGTTTAGTTTACGACCAGATAACAATGACCTGTGTGTTTTGAACGTTCGTTTGTTCCCGCCAAGTAGCAGCAAGTATTGTGAATGTTGGGCAACTGCAGTCGCGGCCGCTTTTGACTGAAGCGGCAGATAAGAAAATATTGAATGTGCTACTGTCTTAACTGGTCTCAACATAAGCTGCCTGTTTGTTTAACAAAGATAATTGTCCGATAGTCGTAGTAGATAAAACCCGCCAAAAACAACTTTATTTTAGGTGGACCACAGATAAGTATATATTTAAACCAAAAACAATGTGACATAGATAAACACCATCAATATGCAGAAAATCGTAATCGTAGGGAATACTCTCTATCACGTAGCACAGCACTTTCTTTTAATTACTCTTTTTCCTTTGAAGACGATACATGTACTTTTACAGGAAATATTAAATATGTGCAATAGATACATAAATATTTTATTTATTATCTAACTTTGCGTTATTATATTAAGTACGGTAATTTTTATATGGTACCTTTTTATGTAGGTACCTAATTTTTAATTTAATATAAAATTATATCATAGTTCGTTATGTTACTCGTAAATTTCAACGAGATGCAATTTTGAGCGAAATTAAAACAGACTTAGGTTTGCCATGTTCCATATCAAATAATTTTCTCAGCTGACCTGACTTATAATACGGTCCTAAGATTTTCAATCGACGTTTCATTTTTATTTGAATTCCCCTTCCCCAGGGAGTGAACGAGCGACGTGACGCGACCCGATTCTCAGGCATATTGCAATTTCAATCATGCCATAAGTATTGTTCCTTTATTTTTATTATTCACTCCCATTTATAGCGTCTGAAAGAAATGCGCGACCATTATTCGAGCCGTTAAATACGACACCTTTCCACCTCGCGCGCTCATATTTCAATTTTAAATCGGCCCTTTACTACTGCCTTATTAATGCAAGCCTTTTTTCTCGCCGTTTGTTTGTGTAGGTGTTCGTTTTAAGAGCTGCTTTATACGAAATCGGAATGTTATTCAACTCTGGAGGGAATCCGTATCCGCTAAACTACGTTGACCTCGCAAACACTGCTTCGATTTTTTGTTTTGGAAGTAAAGTAGTGTTTATTATATACCCTTGCCGCGTTGGGCATTGGGCATAAATAAAGATTGCACGTCTACGAATATATCGCTTGCTTAGCCCTAGCAATTCTCGTATCTTTTGACAATTCCATAAAGAAGGCTTCTCATGTACATGTGCTCATTATGTAGGAGTATCTTGTAGAGAGAGTGGATATACCAGTTGTGGAGTCATGTGTACGGGGAGATGTATTATCTTGGAAAATGGTTAAAGTTACACTTCAAACAATTACCTATATTATTTGTATAAGCAACATGTGTAAATAGAAATTTAAAGTTTTTGCTACCCTTTTGTCCTAAAACAGATAATATATTTATTTTATTATATTACAGATTATAATTTGGATTATTTTTTCTCTTTCCAGGTACATGTTTTGTTGGCAACCAATCGAGCAAATCATTACTGGCTTTAGTCATTATACCTGAAGTGATCTGTCTACTATTGGGAAGTGTATTCCTGGCATCTGGATTGAGAGCAGTCTTACAACGTCCAGCAGCAGTGCCAGCACCATCTGCCCTCCTAAATTCTCCGCCGCAGCCTCACACTGATCAGAGTGTTCTGAGACTGGGAGCTTTCGCAGCGCTGTATGCTGTCCCATCAGCGTGTATCCTTGCCACTTGGGTATATGAATACGCTTGGAGAGATGACTGGCTAGCTGCCCCGGTTCCGTCCGCTGAGCCATCAACACAGCCGCAACCGGCGTTTTGGGTGTTCCTATTCAGAATATTCGCCACACAAATTCTCGGAGTGATGGTTGCGGTGTGGATTGCTACTCCGCGGCTCAAAGCTCTGTGGAGACGGATCGCCGGTCCAAGGAAAGCTCCGTTGGCGAAATGTCCGTCGGGTCCACCTCCGACTCCGCTCACTCTTCACTGTTACGCAGCGCACACACATTCGCTTACCCGTCACCCACACAAATATGCGACGTACAGGCCGCCACAACAGCAGTCGTATAGAAAGCCAAGGCATTATCACTATTCAGCTGGCGAAACTATTCTATGACGTAGCCTTAAGTAAGTTGTTATTCAAAAGACTAAAAATAAAAAGATTTGCCTATTACTAAATGACCACGAAAAGTTTATAATGATGACTTAAGCGTGAGCTTATAGTATAGTATTGTACATAGATAGTGCTAATCTAAGTTATTTATAAAAGATAAGTGCCATTATTTATAGTTTAGTTATTTACTATGTATTTTGCTACTGAGTTTTAACTTATCACTTATGTTACTGATGTAAAGGGATCCACTATGAATGGAGAACACTCATCGAATACAAAATAAAGACTATAAAAAAAGTGATTGTCCATAATCAGATACTACTGTCGTATCAGCTGTTATATGTGGCCCCGATGTTACAGGAGCCGCAAGGAGTGTAAGCAAAAATTGATAAAATATTTGATCATTTTACCAACCCTATCGGAAGGGCCTAGAGCAACAATTGATTATTACTTATTGTCAACAACATCCTGTAGGGCCCGTCTAAAGCAACCTTCGCCATTAACATAATAAGAAAATTAAGCACTTAGAAGTAATATAGTTACTGCCGTTGTAGACTATGTGATATCTTTTTAAAGTTAAAAAAAAAAACCATTACATAACGTCCTCTTTTGTCTTAGTTTATTATGTGAATATACTTGCCCAGGTCTGTATCACAGTTAATTCTATTGATTATGTCCCAATAAATTTATTCAGTAGTAAGTAAAATCTTTCGCTATAGTTGTATTATAACATAGTAGGGAATTTTTATTATCCTATTGTTTATATCTATTTATTTATATGACTGAAAGCTAAGCAATTAATAAATGTGGTTACTCATATAATAATGCAGTGGTTTTATATGAGGAAAGAGGGACAACGACCCCTCCCTCGAATTTATATGCCTTTCAGTAGGTACCTACAGTTGTCCATAGAAGTTCATATTTAATACACGTGGTAAAAAATATTCGAAAAAATGAATAATTCTTATTATTCTGACAAAAATGAAGCATTATTGATTGCTTATTTCATATAAAATATATTTTTTCAAGAGAAATTGTAAGAACCTACCTGCGTAGGCAAATTGTCTTCATTAAGTTGGTACGTATAAATGTATACATTGAAACAAAATAAAAACTGTTTAAAATGCGCATTTATTGCATAGGGTAGGTACATATTTATCTATTAAAACTAAAAGTTTTATTAGTGTGGTATTGTAAAATATTTTTTTTGTTTATAATACAACAATTTGTAAATAATAAAAGTTTGAGTTAGTGTAATAATTGTATTTAGTTTAAAAAGGGAAAGTTTACACTTGTAATGTAGACCGTGATAATACTGTAGCCATAATTTTAATGGTGTGGCGCCTAGATATACTTTGTAATAAATTATTTTGTAAAAAACAAATGACAAATTGTATAATTTTATTGTTCGTGTAACTATATTTTTTGTGTATCAAAATTATGTAAGTACAAGTTATAATCATATGATGTTTTCGTCCACCATTTTTCACGTTTTAATATATTTATTTAATTGTCAAAAGTTAACCCACTACTACTACTAACTGTATGGCATTTTAGTCTATGGTTTAACTTACTTTTAATATGTTTGCATTAAATGTAATAAGATTTGATAAAAATAGATGTAAATTTAAGTTTATTGTCGTGTACATATAAGCTAACAGTGAAACCCACCTCCATATTGCCAAAATAATAAATGTTGCAACCAATGTAAATAGAATAACTGCAACAGAACATTGTTTAGAGGTAAAGAATTGTAAATATTTATGAATAATGCATTTATTAATAAATAAGAATAAATAGGTATTTAACTATTTGCTACACGTTATTTTATTTACCTGCCTAATCCGTACTATCAAAAAAGAGTTGACCATTTTTTACAATAACAAAATTTTCTTCCTCAACTTGTCGTAGATTGCAGTAATCCGCGAGACTCACCGAATCCCCATCACTCATTAATAATGTTAAGGCTCCACAGGTGATGAATCGTATTTTATAATATTTTTTTCTTAACTTATAAAGGTTAACAATTAATTAAAAAATATTTTTACAGTCTCGATAAAATATTATTGCTATGAGTAATATTACCTTGCACATTTTATTAAAGTGACACTAAGCTTATGATTAAAATATTTCTCTTGATTGTTCCAACGCGTGTATAACTTGTTGGTGCACTAAAATAAATGAATAAATAGGTCCTTAATTCGAAAGCAAAAAGTATAATAACTTTATCATGGCCCGAGGCAATTGCCCTTATTAGTGGCGTAGTTACCAAAATATATACTTCCTCTGAAAAGTTTGCGGGGTTCGTTTTAGTTCGACGGTATTTGATCATTCTTATGCAACACAATTATTTTAAAACCCCGAAATTACTTAAAATTCGTTGTTATATTGTCCCTGCTAGAAATCGTAAAATGAAAATGCAACACATTTTGCGATTATTTAATTATCTGACCCTGAGTCGGTGTGCCTGCAATGAAAATGATAGGTTGTCGACATATTTCGTTTAAATGATTAATAATAATAACGATAACATAACGATTAGCCATTATAAAATCCTTGGCCTTTATTAATCCTTGGTCAAATTAACTTATCCTATGATAAATAATCAGACCAAAGTCTGATACATAATTGTATTCTCCTATATAATAATCTGTGGCATTTTATGGTGTCAAACTTTTGTTTAGTTACTCTGTAATTCTAGTCTTTCTAGCAAACTAATCGCTACCTAATCTGTGACTCTATGTATCAATCAACGTACTCTGTGGTAACAAATATTGTGCGATTCGATTGAGAAACCATTTTATATTTAGATCTGGAGGCATTTCTTTTTAGCATTTTTATGGTGAACTGATTAGTTTTATATGTCGTACGTGATGTCGTCCTTTATGCAAGCATTTCGATTAAGTAATTATTATTTAGGAGGCTTCAGAAATATTCTGCAGGGAAAGTGAGTTTTAGGTTATGTTTATAAGTGTTAGTTTGTTGTTACTCATTACATTTTAAGAAAGATTGAAAGAAAGTACTATATTAGTCTAGTTTGTAAATAATTGAGATATGTTTTCAACATTTATGTAACAATGTTAAAAACTTAATTCTTGTATTATGCTCCTTTACCATATTTATCATAATTATTGCGATATCCCACAGAGCAAACCGGTTAACTCCTATTCAAACGCAGTCATGTGGATACTCCAGAAAATCACCAGAAGAGAAATTAGGTATTGAAAAGCCTAAGCGGCCATTAACACCCTTTTTTAAGTTTATGACACAGATGAGGCCAGCATTACTTGCTAAGAACCCAGGTATTACATCCAAAGAGGCTATAGCCTGGAGCTCTAAACACTGGCAACAATTAGATACTGAGGTACGTCTATCATAAATAGTATACAAAAATAAGTTGCAAAGTTATAATGTAAATAAAATCGGTTTTACTTTTAATTTAACAATGTTATAACTTTTGTTGCTAAGTTAAAGTTCATATTTTATTATATCTATTTGTGTACGGCAAGTTATGAAGTCTGTGACTTGAAATTTTTTTAATGTAATTACTGATATATTTTACCACCATGGTCTATGATAATCAGCCAATAAATAATTTTTGTTTGTTTGTGAATTTGTTTATTTGATAGCAATCAATCAGTGTTGTGACTCTCAACATTCATCATAATATTAAAGTTTATCTGCTAATTTAATGTTATAATTATATTGAAGTGTCAATGCATGAAATAGAATATTTGACAATGTCTTATAAATGAATTTTCTTTTTTTTATACTTTCAGACTAAATCACAGATGGCAAAAGAATATGAAAAGGATTTAGAGGACTACAAAAAGATCAAGGCCATATATGAGGCATCTCTCACAGAACAACAGAAAAGTGACATCAAGAGAGTGAAAGAAGAAATTACTGCTTCTAGAGAGAAACGGAAATTAAAAGCTGTTAGTATAGTTTGGATCTTATCTCATTTGAATTGTTAGATTTCCTTGTACCTGCTCATCAAAACCGTGGGACTTGGGGACCAGATTAGCTCTTAAACGGATGAGGCTACAATAGATCAAATATGTTTAATCACCAATCACCTAAATAATAATATTATACCTGCTTACTAATATTATACATAGTATAATATAATTCTTCATTCTTATTTATATTATACTATGTATAATAAAAGTAAAAAGTAAAACCTTATCTATAGTACTTTCAAGTGTTTGAACTATGTAATCCTATTTACCTTTTCAGGAACTGAAAGAAATGGGAAAACCTAAAAAGCCCATGTCATCTTATTTCCTGTATGCTCAGACAAGAAAGGATCTTGTACAGGGCGGCAATAATGTAAAAGATATTCAAGTCAAAATAAAAGCAGATTGGCTGAAGTTGTCAGATGGTGAAAGAACCAAGTTTGAAAAACAAGCTCAGGATCTCATGGCCAAATACAAGTATGTTAGAGTTTATCAACTGAAATGTAATAATTGCCTTTAGGCTTTGTTTCTGATCTTTGCTTACATTGTAGTTATTATAGATCAATTTCATTTGCAGTGGTCGACGAGCCCTGACTCATATTGTGATAATAAGTCATTGCTCTTTAAGATATCAACTGTGTTACATTAATGAATTGATATATAGCTTTAATAATCTCATTTGTTATTTAATATCAGCAATAAGGAATTATAACTACGGTATTTTGAATTTTATTACTAGGATCAAACTATTTACTGTCAAATCACATTATTATCTAAACATTTTTAAATTTCAGAAAAGACATTCAGGCATGGGAATTGAAAATGATTTCAATGGGACGTGTAGATTTAGTACGTCAGAAACCTCAAAAGCAGAAATCTGTTAAAACCCAATAGGAATTTTGGTGCTCTGACGAATCAACTGACATCAGTACAACAATTAGTATTTCCCCAGCACAGGAAGAGAATCCTAAAGTGCTCGATATAAAATTTGCTAGTCCAAGCATGCTACAGACTGAAAATATAGAAGATAAGACAAATACAAATAGTATTCAAAATTTGATAAACACAAGATCAGAAGATCGTCAGAGTACGGGTGAAATCAAAAGTGAAAAAAGTGAAATAGAAAGAGATAGAGTTACATCACCGAATGAAGAAAAAAAGAAAAGTAAGAGCATCATGAGTAGTATTAAAGGTTTCTTTAAGTTTTAGATTTTTTTTTAGTTAAGTACATATTTCATTGACGTTAGTTATTATTTCACAATGAGTTATTTTTTGTAATATTAAAACAGTATGACATATAATTTTTTTTTTTGTTCCTTTTTTTTATAGCTTCATGATTTGTTTATTTTGAACTAGGTAGGTACCAAAATTATGAAGACTATTCTGTGGTTGTGTGGATGAATTATTGTCATATTATCAGCTGCAACAATACTTTGTCAGGGTCAGGTATATCTATTCCATTGATCACAGTGAGATGAATAATTTTATTATGTACATAGCCCATAACCCAGCAGACAAGCCACCATAAGTGACCACTATCTCCCATGAAAATCAGCTACACCAAAATTATCACCGATGTTTACCCAGAAATAAAGAGAAGCAGTAATTGACCATAATCCTCCAAGCGATTTGGCTCCAATTATAAACCTATGAAAATAAGAAATTTCATATTGCTTGCCTACTTACAATGGTCAGTTGTCCTAACAGACTCCTTACCTATTCTAAACATGTATTAATAAAACATTAATTCTAGTACAATGTCCAAACATTCTGTTATGCCTGGAATATCTGTATAAGTAATTTTCCCACCTCACAGTTGTTAATACACACTTGCTATATGCCGATTATAGTTATCCTGGCAAGGTCCCTAGAGGAACTTGGTGCAATCTCGGGGACTTGAATAGTGCCTCACGACAGATGGGCCTTAATATGAACATGGACAAGACAAAAATCATGTCACATTTCCACGTCCGTACCGATAGTCGTAGACGGCGCTGCTCTTGAAGTTGTACACGAATACATTTACCTGGGACAAGTGATCCAAATGGGTAAGTCCAACTTCCAGAAAGAAGTCACTCGTAGAAATCGGATAGGCTGTATTCGGGAAGTTGCGTCGTATCATGTCGCCCATAATACCTCAGTGCCTGAAGTAGTTGTTCGAGCAATGTGTGTTGCCAGTGATGACATGGCTCCGAGATGTGGTGCTTTACTAATGGCTTAATTCATAAGCTTAAAGTCGCGCTGCGGGCTATGGAGAGGTCTATGCTCGGTATTTATCCACGTGATCGCATCAAGAATGAGATCCGTAGACGAACGAGGGTAGCCGACATAGCTCAAAGAGTAAGCCGACTGAAGTGGCAATGGGCTGGCCATATAGTAAACAGGACCGACAACCGTTAGGGAAGAAAGGTCCTTGAATGGCGCCCACATCTCGGAAAAAGGAGTGTAGGTCGCCCCGCAACCAGATGGACTGACGACCTGAAGAAGACAGCGGGTATTCGCTGGA
>DWPA01006742.1:0-10797 GCA_018251375.1 Calpodes ethlius
TGTTAGTGACGTGTTATTTGTGTTGTCCATGCCACCTGCGACACAGGGAATCCTACTGCGGGGGTATGAGTGTGTTAACGTTTATTATTATTTATTTTCATCGTCTTCATCTTTGTCCTACTACATACATATAATAAATTATTAACTTTTTTATATATGAAAGATATTTGAGAAAAACTAAGTGGAGGTATTTATAAACGCAGTAGAACCCATAAAAATGTTTTTTTTTAACTTTTTTCTGTTTATTAAGCTATTATTAGTCTACTTTGCAACAATCCGCGATTAAAATGTATGACGGTACATACTTTAAAATATGCTTTGGTATCTCCCTCCTTGCCACACAGGAAAACATGCATTACAATACATTAAAGTATATACCAACATACATACCACCACCAACAGGTGTTTCGCTCCGAACCGGAGCATCATCAGGGTAAGTTGACTCTACGATGGTTAGTCCCTAAGAGAACATTGTTCACCAAGCGAGGGCTATTTAAACCCAATTCAGCTACTGGCTATCTAATCAATAATTAATTAATTAATTAAATTATCAGTCAACTAATTGATTTGCCAATCAATTAATTGCAAAGTAGACTAATAATAACTTAATAACAATGGATTTCGCAAAGTTACGCCTGATACTATTAAATAAATAATAGTCATGTCGTCAACATTGTAATAAAAAATATGAAGAGATTAGTAATCTCTTCACATTACCTCGGTAGGTACTTACCTATAGCTATTGTTTGAGGAAATAGATTAAATTAATTCATATCATACAGATACTATTATGTGTACACGGCCTAACATACACTTGAACAGAGAAAGCCTAGAGTAATGTTTAATTTATTTGCATAATGTGTCGCTTACCCTTTTAGCATACAACCCCTATAGAGGACTGAATTTACCGCTGGAGCGCTCGTAAAAAAACTAATTTAACAACTGAGCAGTTTACGAGTCGAGTTCAGGCATGCTTGTATCACCTTTTACGTTTTCAATCTCAGGGTATACATTTTTGCAACGACAATATTGTTGAAAATATTCCAATAAAAATACCTGTAAGTATACGATATTTAAAGAAATATGACGTTAGAAACTGGATTATGCGTTTTATTTTTTAAACTAAACAATTAAGTATTTAAAGTTGAAAAATTGTTAATTGATATATAGATTATTGATATTATGTGTATTTTAATAAATTGTCAAAACTTTTAATCCATTGTCGGTCCCATAGCCTAGTTAGTAGTGATCCTGCCTGCGAAGCGAGGGGTCCTGGGTTCGATTCCCGCCCGTGACAGATATTTATGTGACATATAAATATTTGATATTGTCCATGCCACTCGCGACACAGAGAATCCTACTGCGGGGGTATGAGTGTGTTAGCGTTTACGTTTACGTATGTATATCTAAATGTTTAGAATCTGCTACTGACTGCCTACGTTGATTACCTATGCGGACCGACGGGTTATTCCCACAAACATCCGTCATCCGGGCTTCATCCATCAATAACCTATTACGGGGCATATATAAGCAAGGAGAGGAAGGATCAGCAGCCAACACAAATTAGTCGATAGTTTTTATACCGTCTGTAAGCCTTCAACATGGGTTAATGATTGATATCTAGGGAGGACGACCGGTATCGACATTTTACGTGTACTTGGAAGTACAGATATGCTCAAGATCTTTTTCAACTCTGTTGATTTCAGCCGATCGCTTAAAATGTTGATCCGGCGGTTCGTCAGCGTCGATGGTCTGTCTTCTATTAATATTAGCCTTTATTTGGAAAAAAAATCGCAGCTTACATAGTGAGTGCCGATTAAAGTGAAAACTTATAACTTAGAGTTTAGTCACAGAATTGCCAATTTCAAAATATTTCATTAAAATTATCAGCTTAAATCCACTTTTCTCTTTTATAAATACCTGAAGCAAATTAACATGTCAGTTTCGCGAACACGTAACTTTTTCTCATACCGAAAAGTGTTCAGCGCGGCTAAAAAGTTTTCAAAAATATCAATGGTTTCGCCCACCTTGCGCTGCTCCGTCTGCGGCTGAGGAGGGCAATGACACAAACAGACCGCACCGTTTTAAACTCGGCTTACAAGAGTTCAAGAAGTTATATGAGTATTGAAGTAGTTAACTTGTAGGTCGAGTGCAGTAATTCCGGCGGCCAATGGCATTGTCGCTGATGTCCCTGTGTGTCCAATTGTACAGTCGTGTATGTTAATAGCCCAAAACAAGAGTAATTTTTCTATCTCATATTCAATCAGCACGTTTCCAAAATATAAAAGTGTACAGGGAAACAACACGCATTCACATATTCTATCCTGCTTAAATACCTATTATTAGAAAGAGTAATTGTCCAGTAGTGGACTTTTAAAGGCCGATAGATAGATATATAGATAGAAAGCGTAATTGCATAATTATGATGAATGCATCTGATACATTATATCAATTGAAACCAAGAAAATAACAAGTCGGTATCGGGCACCCGTAACTTTTTCCGCTACCGAAAGTACTTAACGCGGTTAAAGACGTTTTCACTTCAAAAAATCAATAAATAGGAATATTAAGTTTTAATTATTAATAATCATCGGTAACAATAATAAATTTATCACTTTTACATCTGTTTTCGGTAAATACTGTTAATTATCTTAATTAATCATACTTACCCTGAAATATAAATACCAGAATTGTTCGTTTAATTCTATAATATTTACAATAAAACATCTTGAACATCAAGATAGTTCTTAATAATGTAAAGTCTCGATAGATTTTCTTCTTCGTATTCGTGGGAGCACTAATTAGTGAGTCGACAAGCCAAGGTGAAACAAGCCGAAACAAGTAAACCGTAAATTTCTCTTATATTCCAGAAAATTGCAGATAGCGAAGGACCTTTTCGTGAATCTTCAAATGTTATATATGTATAAATAAATTAATGTTGACACATTGTACAATAATAGTTTCTTTCGCCGATTTTTCTTCTCCACAATCCAGTACTTTTTCGAAACTAAAATACAACTAAATAATAACGTGAATAAATGTAGGTATCAGTGATACCAGCTATACAAATAATTTGTTTTAAAAAATGAATCCCACCATAAATTATATTGTATTTTTCCATTTCGTGACCCAGTTTTGTTACATTTCCAATGTTCAGTGTTTTTCAATGGACAAATTGTTTACATTAAAAACATGACTGTAAAGATATGCAATATATATTTCCTGCAATTCACGCTACGGGTTCGTTGAAAATTCAGTCACATATACTCGTACATTTGCATTCTGAGCGAGAACTGCAAAGCGGTACAGTCTCCCTTTTAGTGCTTTCAATAATGAATAGCAAGTCATAATTTAGAGAAGTGAGCATAAAGTATGATCGATGAAACAATTTGTAATTTCGCAGAAGAAGTGCGACCTTGCGCGCTATATTTTTTGTAACGCTTTGCATAGGTTAAATTTTAATGGAGTTCTATCGTTCCATTCATGTCACGTATAAATTGTTATATAAGTCAATGGTTATGAGTATCTACAGAGACGGGAGCAAGCGGCTAGGGGTGCAGCTGTGCTCCCCCCCCCCCTCTGAAATGTGGTTTTCTGGGACATTTGTCTTCTTGTTTTTCCTGGATTAGCCACTTCCGGAACCGAAAAATCTAATTTACCCCCCATCCCCACTCCTGGACATTAAAATGGGTACGCCCTTGTCAATGTTTATAACGGTATGTATATGTATATTTATTACTGTAGCAGGTACATTATTTATTAACTATAAAAATACCGGCTAAGAGCGTGTCGGGTCACGCGCTATGAAGGATTCCGTATTTGTGAGTTGATTGACTATTATTACAAGGAGTAATGGCCTGTAAACAGAGCTAAGCTATGATAGTTTTGTTTTATGTGATATACTACTGCGAATCCATACTCATTTTATAAATGCGATAGTGTGTTTGTTTGTTTGTCCTTCTTTCACGGCGCAATGGAGTGTCCCTACGGAATGACTGTTGGTTTGGAGATAGTTGGGAGAACGACGAGTATTATAGGCTACTTTTAACTGCGAATTAACGTTTCATTTCTGAAGAATCCAAAGCGTTGCGTATCAACCAGTGATAGAAATTAATTGACAACCTTTTTATTATTATTCTTTTCTCACACTGGTGTGAAGCCTCGGACAACTTCTACTTTCATACATTTAAGACCAGGGAAGACCAGAAGGCACTTGACTTTAAAGTAAGAATCGGGATCACAAACGATTCTAAATAAAAAAAATTGATCCCTTGTAATTTTGAAAAACCTTCTTTTGAACAATGCTCCATAGATAATGGATGACGAAAAAAAAACAGGTTATGTGTGGGGAAGGAAATGAGTGTATCTACGTATTTTTTTTTTTTCTTTCGACCAATTTCGCAGGGTAATAAATATTAATGAATAAATGGATATAACGAAACTATAAGGTGTCAGTTTCGAATACAGAAACTTAAAATATGTAACTTGAATAATTATTTCTAAAAAGTAAATGATTTATTTTACTAAGCAGTAAGTAGGTAAGTAGATTATTCTTCGTTTGAACTTGGTGTGAATTAAATGTTAATTAAGTGTTACCGAACAATCACTAACACGCGGCATATTTGGTGTTTTATCAGAAGGTTATTATTAATGTATATTTGAATAAATCTTTCATATTTATTCAGATGAAAATTTCATTGAAACAAATTATAACTCTAAGGTTTGGTAGCCATTTATATTTAGAGGCATACATTAAAACCTTACATTTCGTGAAAAGGTTCCAAATTGCTTCTCATAAATAAGGTTACTGAAGAGTGAGATTTTAATGAAGAAAGTGTTACATTACGTTGACTGCTCTTCTCGCAATCTGTTGTTTTATGTAATTAAGAAGTCACCAATGTTATAATAACGTATGGAATTTAATAAAATGCCTAAAAGGAATTAATTTGTTATTTACATTTACTTTAATTCCTGTTTTTACTGACTATTTGAAGGTACCTACTTCAACATGTGCTTTTAAGTGGATCTAAAAGTCAACCAATATTACTAGGAAATTTTTTATAGAGAGAAAATTTCAGGAAACTTTATTCCCGATAAAAATAACAGTGTGTATAGAAACAATTCAGAGGTTCATGCTACTCAATTTCTTTTTTTTTTTTGAATTGAATTTGTTGCTGTTGGCTATAACGGCTTTTACAGTTTCTCGCCGACGAAGCTCAATTTCTACACTGCTAGGGTACTTTACAGAATCACTTTAAAAGCTGCTACAATGTTTTAAACTTTGCTATTGTTTAACGAATCAATGCACTTTTATTGGACTATAGCTCCTTCAGAAGTCAGTGACTTGTATTTTTGGAACAGAAAATATATCTTTTGACGATATCTTAGTTAGAAAAAAATATTTGAATTAATTCTATGATTAATCGACTGAACAGTAATAAAAAATAATAATGTGGTGTCAATAATTATCATATTTTTTCTCATTTATTTCTCTTTATTGTATATCATAAAAATAATTTCAATCAATCAAATAGCAATCTTATCGCTTAGTAGTGATTTCTTTCAGATAACCTTTGGGAAGACAACAAAGGGAAAAATCGAAAAAATAATGGAAGGGTGCACGGAGTAATGTAGTGAGAACAGAGAAATAAAGAGAGACAAATAGAGAGTTATATATTATGTATATATGTAAAGTGTCCGCATTTACATATATGTATATATATTCCAGGGACATTTCAAAGGTATGGTAATGTTCTTTAATACATATTTTTAAGGAGTCTAGGGACGGAAAAAGTCTGATATTTCTGAAGAGGGAGTTCCAGAGTTCGAACAGAGAAGAATTTAGATATAAACATATATAATTAAAGGGTTCCATTAATTAAGGTGTACAGGTTAGCCTGAATAACGCATGGTACAGAGTAGAAAGGATATGTGTATTCCGGCGATGTGGAAATGGAAGCCACTTTAGCGTAATTCTGAATTCGGAGATGTGTTCGTATTTTCGAAATTCGAAAATAAACAGCATGCACAGATTTTGAATAGGAGCATGTTTATTACGTTGTTTCTTGTTTGTTGGAAGGTCTATGATGTTGTAGAAGCGGAGATTGGACGAGAGTAATTTTCGTAATACGTTACGCAATCTGTACAATGAGCCAAATGCAGTAAACAGTATTCTGCTGAGTTTTTTAATTTAAAATAGCCAATTGCATTTTAGAAGGATTCATTATGAGCCCGTAAGACTTGCACTAGTTACAAATGTGACTGAAGTTGGTGTTGGTTAGTTGGTTGGTGGTCCCGGCACCAAAGTGGTGGGCGTCGACACCGTGTGGTTTTAGTGGGTTCGAGTCCCACATACCTTCTGTTCCGTCTACAGCTTCCCGTGGCTGAATAGACGAGACGAGGGTCTTTCCACACGTTAATGTTGATGTCATTAATGAAACCATCCATAGTCAATAGACAATAGCCATCGATAGCGTAAAGAGGAGAAATAACAAAACGCCACCGTAGCGTACATTAGCATACGTAGTAGAACAAATTTAAAAAAGTGTCTTTAAACTGCATACGTGACCATGCGAATAACTGGAGAACCAATTAATAACGACCAAAAATATCGCTAGTGCTATGTGAAAATCGAAGGCATTACTAAAGTCCAATAATGACAATACCGTAACTTCCTGATTATCTTTACCCTCACGAATTTTGACGATGACTGAGTGCATTAGCCATAACATGGCAAGCACCGAAGCCAGATAGTAAAGAATTTAGGTGGTGATGTTTAAAGAGAAACGAGTCAATTTGTAGTTAAAAAGGTGTTCTAGGAATTTCGTTAGAAAAGGAAGAATGGATATAGGGATAATCAGGAAAGATAATGGATAAGGTGTCAAGGTTAATAATATCCTTGCAGGCTATAAAAAAACGTAATAATACTAGTAATTATACCTTACCACCAAGCAGAGATCCCGGCTTCCGTTGTCTCTTTCGATGCTCTGTTCTGAAGGCATGGGATTGAAATTTGGATCCTAGACTACCTCCACAACTAACATTTTGTTTCGGTGTTTTAATTATTGTATATTTTATTATATTAATTGCGAATTGTATAAAAAATGTGTTAAAATTTGAGTGTAAAATTGCTTTAAAATTGTGTCTGTCGGAGTAGGTATTTGTACGTTTTTGTTCTATCGCTTCCGGTACATTTAACTTCAAAATCAACTCGCTTTTGAATAAAAGTGAATGGACAGTATGTTAATTATTATTTTGAAATAGCTGCCATAATTTATAATTTATAATATATATTTATTCATGAACATTAGAAATAGGAACGACTAGATCAGTTTAATCACGATAGCAATCATAATAAAATTTCTGCAATATCAGCACTCAACACGATTTTCATTAGAATACTTTAACGATGCCATTTTTATATAGAAATTTGATAGGGTATTTCATATAAAATTGCTATTTGATGATCGGTGCACAACGGGATCCATTTTTAATGGATAGGTTATATTTTATTTTAATACGTGAGAAGAAAGAATAATCTCTGTTAATAAAAATCTTATTATTGATTACACAGGTATTGTATGATACAATAAAACGCGAATAAACTCTTAGGTATTTGTAGGCAATTGAATATATGTCGCAAGTTGAATTCTGTTCTTAAATTACAAGCGCTAAGCACAATATATGTATAAATACAGTCCCTGCAATTTCCGCGAGAGTTTCGTACGTCACTATCTACAATTGTTTTTGTTCTCCTCGTTTGTCTTCACTACGTGTACAAAGTAAAGTCTGTGGTGAAGTTTTCTACAATATCAGGAAAAGAAAATATTTCATGACTGTAATCACAATAATGGCTTCAATAGTTAGGTATTTACACAGAAAATTTGTGTTTTGATGAAATGGTTATTTTGATTTAGTTATCCGTTAGATTTGAATTTTAAAATTAAATGTATTTCAAATTTAGGCTCATACTTATATTTCCGTTATAATTTTTGTGATTCATTTAATTTTTCTTTGATATAATTATATAGGTGGGTACATATAGTGGGAATCTTAAAAAATATTTACGAATATGAGTTTCACCCCGGTATCAACGTTGCAGAAACAGAATCGAATTTATGATGAAAAATCTACTGTAAAAATAGGTACGGTACGTTTCTGGATCCAACGTTTACATTCTGGACAGTTGCTTGTTAAATTAGATTAGAATTAGAGCTGCGACTGGAATGTCTTAGACACCCACAATTCTTTCCAGATCTTTCTTCAAGATATTATAATTTTTTCGTAATTTGGACAACTTCTTGCAAAGAAATCAATTCAATTCCGATTAGGCAGTCCAAGCCACCTTCACAGACTGTTGATTCTCACCCTCACTTTTTTTTCTGTAATGGAATCAATATAATCAAATGGAATTATGTTTTACTTTTTTCATATAAAATTATATTTCAATTATAATGAACTGATAAGAAAAACCACGCAGTCTATTACTCGTAACTCGCAAACCCTGCAAAACCCATGTAGTTTTCTTTTACATACATCATGTTATAATTACTACCGTGATTTTTTACACATGGTCGACATCAATCATTTCCCTGGTGCGAGAGGATATTTTCCATTTTACTTAAAAGTTCATATATTGGTACGTACGTAAAATATGAACTTTTAAGTTTTATATTTCCAAAGTGTTCTTAATCGTAAATTGGTTTCATCATAATATTTTTGTTAGACTTATCTTATGATGCCAAATATTGTATACTTCCACATTGGTCACGTGACAGACATGTCATGTCAAATCAGCTTTTCAGTACTAAGGGTCTCTAAGTTAAACTGCGGACGGACGTAACGAAAATATAAGTTTAAAACGAGATATCTCTAAAGCCTTCGAAAGAAAAAATTCATCTCTGAAGTTCTATCAAGATATAAGGATACAGGAAAGTTGAAGATTAATTGGTAATATATTTTGCCTCAAATGGAAAAAATATCGTACATGTGTATTCGTTTAATGATCTTTACACACAATCATAACGGTTATATTTTATTATATTCTGGAATTTCAATCTTAGAATAATTTAATAGAAACTAATATATAGGTACTTTCACTTTGGTTTTATTTAAATAATTATATGAAAAAGATCATAATTGTGTATGTTATCATGAGTTTCATGTAATGAACTTTTCCAGAAACTATGCTTTGGTAAGAATGGTACAGGACGGAGTCAGAGAAGATAAAAAATACGGTATGTACTTTTACATATCGTTAAGGTAAAGATATACTTGACCCGTGGGAATTTTGGCTGCTACATCTCTTCCCGCTAACGCTCGTTGCGTTTAAATAGGATAAAATATTCAAATACATATGCACACTTACATATACGTAAATATAAATAGTAACTGAATTATAGAAGAGAACAGGTTAATTTTCTTTAATTAATGTCGCTTTAAATTTAAATAGTAATTCTGGTTATAGGGTCTCAGAGCTTTGACAAGAGGCAAGGGCAAACTTAGTCAAACGTAATTCACTCTGGACAAGAAAGAAGATCGCGGAAAGCACCTCAAGCGCATCATAGAGTAATATAACTGAAGGAATGACTTTCGAAATTTTGCCCTTAGTTTCCATCTGATATTTATTTTGGTTTTTATTTTTTTTTAACATCGATAACTCAAATAAAACGACATTTTAGTAGCTTTAGCGTAGTTCACACTTATCTTTGAAATTTTTCGATGCATTGTAGCGAAGGTCGGGTATCAAGTGGAGATAGTTCCTCTACCAAACACTGTAAAGTAGAATATAAATACGCTTAATAGACTTTTTTTAATCATATTTGACGATATTATTGAGTCCAAAGATTTATTAAAAACTAGTCATCCCCCACCCAATTTGCATGGCGTAAAGGCCTAAAACTCAAGTAAATATATACTTATATCATAATCAATTAATAATTAATAAGAAATAATAATATTACATTGTATTAATATCAGCGATTATTTTATTGCTATATTACACACACATAGACACACACACACACACAAGAAATACGTAATTAACGATTTCAAATTCATTTCAATAAAATACGGTAGGTTTTACCGATCTTGTATCGTATCATTTACGCCATCATATATTCTTGGTGTGTACCAATTTTCATCAGACTGGTCAAGCTGCTCTTGAGTTATAAGAAGACATACAGTCAGACAGACAAAAATAAATGTGAATCATAGCATAATATAATGATTATTTATCACAAAATTAGCTGACAAAAAATAGAAACAGAACCAATAGATTTATATGTACATACAATAGAATAGATATAAATAGATAATTTAAATTTACTTACAGATTTATACAAAAGCCAGCTACTTTTGTTCTGTAAACGATTTTGTCAGAAGTATCTTTTATAACGAATATTAATAACATGTTCAATGGCATTGTTAACCATTTTGTTATGATGTAATAGGAAATATAAAACATTGGCATAGTTATACGGTACTTTAAAACGATATATCGAGCGTATCCTATAGTATCCGTCTTAATAATACGATGTATTGCATCCCTAACTCGAAAAGCTAGTGAGAATTTGAAATTAGAATTCACACTTGTGAGGCACCAAGATAATGGAATTTATTTTTAGTCATATCATATTTTATCAAAGCAGAACAGAGCTATGCAAATGATTGTCTCAAGAATACTTATTCTGTCTACATTCATAAATGGGAAGCCATTTGAGTAGAAGACGAGAGCAAGAAATATGAATCCACATGTGTATAATTCAGCCTTGTTAGTAAGAAATTTATCAAAAAATA
>DWPA01006743.1:0-10796 GCA_018251375.1 Calpodes ethlius
CAAAACCAAATGATACTTGTAACCACCTTAAAATATGTATATATTTCTTAAAACCTAAACAAAATGCAAAGTCACCCACCACCACCGGTAGAACCCCACCAGGACTTGGGGGTCTTCCAGTTGGACGAGTGGTCGATGCAGCGGGAGCAGGAGCAGGCCGCGGCCGAGGCCACGCGGTGCGGCTGCGCGGTCCCGTCCGCACACTGCAGCATCACCATTAGGCCTTCGTAGCGGGAGGCCTTGCAGCACTCGCAAGGGGACTCCAGGGCTGCCGTGTCTAGAGGCATAACATGAAATGAGCGAGGGGCACTTAACCTGGGCACTACAATAAAAAATCGTTGAATTAATTTTCCAATGAAGTAAGTAAGTGGTAAAAGTTGGATATTATTACCATGGCCCATATAATTTAATTTAGTATATATATATTTTTATACTATTCAACTTGAATATTATATATTGTTAGATAATTGTTAATGTTAGTGAACACAAGGTAATTATTTTGTTTGAATAAATAAAACTGATAGTTTGCAACACTACAATAAATTAATTTATACATAAAAACAGGTAGTTAGCTGAATTAAACAAACGCACGCTGTCAACATACAGCCAGAAAATTAACGCGTATTTACTAGTGTAAACATTTCAGTTCACAATGGCACAGATCGGATTTTTCTTATTATTACAAACAATCCGATAATCGACCAATACTGGGAATGTGGTGGCTTTTAGGGACACTTAACAACCGCAAGCGTCTAGAACCAGGCTACAGCCGTCAGCCACAGGGACTGCCGTATAATCGAACAAGAAATAGAACAAGGCCCGGGGCGACCAGCGCAGACGCCGGACCCTTACCTAAATAGAAAACTAAAAAAAAACAAGATACTAACACTTCTTTACTAATTAATTACCGAATTAGTATTCTTTTAATTATGGAGAAATCATGTTAAAAAGTATGCAAATGGAGTAATAGAAGGCATAAAAAAACATGGACACCAAGTATGTGGTGTGTAACTAAAAATGGAGAAAAAAAGACATCTAGAATCTAATTTTCCAATTACTGTCGTATGTGAGATCACTAGGTTGAATTTGGGCGGAGCTGTTCCTTACCGGTGTTGTACTCAGAGGGTGGGTTGCAGAGGCCTCGACACTCGCGCAGGCCGCGCACGGCCACCGGGTTGACGCACTCCCCGTGGATGAACGAGCGCACGCGCACCGCGCGCACCGTGTCCTCCGGCGGCACCGCCGTCGGCGTGCACGTCGCTGCGAACAGATAACATGGCGTTCTGACGTCATCTCTCACTAACTAGTGTTTAAGAAATTCAAGATTTTTTGAAAAACTATTATAATACGATTATAATTTGAAGAACTAATATATACTGTGTGTTGAAGTTTGAATGTAATAAATACTTAATGAATAGTTTTGCGTAATGAGAGTATTATATAACTTTATTCAGCGGGAGATTCAACCATTCATTACTAGGAAATTGGTTTTTTAACCAAAAATCGTAAATTTCGTGAAGAGGCACGGTTCGCATCACTTATTCTTCGGCAGACTCACCCAATGCGTCCGGTGGCCGCTTGCACACGGGGCAGCAGGTGTCATTGACGATGTGCTCCGGAGGGCACGCCGACACGTCGGGGCACACCTCCCTGGCGGACGTCACGAAGAACTCGTTCGTGGCGTTGTTACATGTGAACGTCGTGCAGTTGTCTTCCGACTTCCATTCTTTGCCTGCAATGAGGTGTAATGCATACATTTCCCTTTTGAATCCTTCTACACTCGCTTCTACGATCTTCTACACTCTACTGCGTTTGGACACCTCGTACGCAGACGGTGAATGAACAGAATATCAATGTTATATAATTATAATATACTTGTTACAAAGTAACAGAACACCCTGAGTATTGCGTAAGACCAAAGTTATACGCACTCGAGTGTCTGAAACTGAATTGACATATGTGAATTAACCAGACCAGATTAACTACTGGAGTAAGAAATACCTAATGCCCCTACGTTATCGTCATTCGACAGTTACAACACAAAAATTAACGTGAGTCATTAGTAAAAAGTGTCACTAGATGGCGTTAAATGGAACCATCCGCTACACGTGACCCACCAGGCTCTACCAGCTCGCCGTCGAGCACGCAGGCGGCGGGCTGGCAGCGGCCGCAGCACTGGCCGGGCGCCGGCTCCTCGTACCGCGAGCCGCGCGCGCACTGCCGCTCGCACGACTGCGTGCTGGCCGCGTGCGACAGCGCACCCGCCGCGTCGCGCGCGCACGTGTAGTTCTTGCACGGGTCCGACGTCGGCCAGCTCTGGCCCTCCTGTCAATGAAGACATATGTTCGTGACAAGCTCTATCTGTAGTTATGTCATCGAAGAGTATACTGCATGCAGCTCGATATAAGATTAACGCGTTAATAAAGTTTCATACAAATTTTACCAACTAGAAATGTGTGTGTTAATTAACACGTTAATCATCATCACAATCTATACTACCTCTGCTGGGCTCGAGTCTCCTCACACAATGTGAGGAATACAGGCCATTGTCCACCACACTGGCCAAGTGCGAATTGTCATTTTTGTACCAGGCGATAACTCTGTCAAGCGTTACACTGTGACCCATCTAGTGCATGCACTGTAGCGGCGCTCTTTATCATATTCAACAATGAAGGTGATTTAGCGTCGTTAGAGCAGTTTAGTTATATCAGTACGTGTGATTTGAATACCGATACCGTCGGGGCCTCGTCTAAAAATAATGCCATTATGATGTGATATCCGGCGGATGATGGGAAAGCGTGTTGTGTTTGCATATGAGCGATGTGGTTTGCAATTTTAATTGGGAGTGGCACTTCTGTTTTACTTTTTGGTGTGTTGGTAACACTGTGTGCGGACTTCATTTAAAAATTGTCTTTGTCCAAATTACACGACTTCTTCAATGAGTTGGAGTCTTTGCGAAAAGTCCTGAATCTCACTCGTCCGTAGCTAATATTAGTGGTAGATAGAGTGAGAAAGAAGCTTTCTCCGTAGTTTGTTAGCAATGCGAGTTGAGACAAAGCATTTTAATGCAGTCACTTAAATAAAGCAGCTGAATACAGGGTGCACGACGATTGAAGGCAGTGAAAAGTATTTTTGTATCTGTTCTCAATCAAAGGCGAGTTGTAAACAGGTCGTTACAGACGCGAGCGCAACTGCGAATGCGTTTGCCACATGGGGCAATCTGCGTCGCACGTGGCGTGAACAAAGTTTCGCTGTCGTATCGCCACTGAACACTATTAACGTCTCGCTGAATGGAGCCCTGTATCGCTGCCACATTTGACAAGCACATGCCCATACGCTTAGGACAACTCCACACTCGCCTATTAATGTAGTTCGGTTGCCGAACTCTGCTACTAGGTGGCGTTTCTAGATTTTTTAATGTCTGAAATTATAATATTTATTAGTCATACAATGTATTTCGATCGTATATTATAAATAATACGATTGTCTGTAGTGCGTTTAAATTTAAAAATACAAAAGTCATCTCCTTAAGGCTGACAAGGCGTGTTACACCTTTGATAATAAAAACAAATCGATGAATTTAAGTCTGTGTTCTGAACATTGAAAACCTGAAGATATCAAAGTTTTCCGCCGCTTCTACTTGTCTTTACAAAATGTTTCTTATACCGGTTGCAACGTATCTTTAACAATGTCCGGGGAAAAATAGTAATTGTAAACGGATTTTAAATTACGAACAAAAATAATATTTTATGTTGGTCGTTACTTCGTATTCATTCTTTCATATTACGTAGAGAATTCAGGAGTATTCAGAAATAAGAATATTGGAAGAGCAATCTACAATCAAGATATTTGACACAATCATTCAAATATAAGGAATAAAAAGCTTGATGTAAATAAGTCCACTACTATGTATTATTTTACGTGGTATGTGTCAACGCCTTTACCGAAAATCATGTTGCGTAATTTAATGGAGCTAATCACAGAGGAGCACTTGTATAAGCATTTATTTGTCATGTTCAGGATGGCTGTTAGAGTAATAAGTAAACTTTAATTACATTCATAATTACAGCAACATTTACCTAAATTACACTTTATTTGATTATATAAATGAAGTAACGTTACGTAAATCTTTACCTGGTTATATGAATATGTTATATGAAAAAAAGTTCATTGAAATGACTCATAGATATGATTCAAGAAAATTGCATAGTTTTTGAAGTTTCTCAGTTTAAATATATCAATGATAATAATGCTAGTGACTAACATCGTTCACATGTTAATATTCTAGTTCTTAATTAACATATCAATATATAGGCAATAAATAATGTATTTCTAAAAAGGGATACAACGTTTTTTCTTCACGCATTTATTCACTAACGAGTAACATAATTTCATCGTGATGAACGCAACCATTTTTTATGAATTAGGTTTTCCATACATTGGAGTGACCTATTAGTCACCCACATGGCCTACTGATTGCTATCTAACGATAACAATCGAACGGACACTTATCGCGGCTTATCCTTAACTCAGTCGATAACTCATGGCACAAGCCATCGGCCGATGATCGGTTCAAGGAGTACGACTATATTGAGCTATAAAAACAAGATCCGGCTGCCAACGAGGTCGATGATGAAGATCCTAGGGTGTGGAGTGGCGGCCCGACGGACTGGCGGCGCTTATTAATGATCTCATTGGCATATTACGTTCAATTGCAATCTTGGGCATCGCCGTCACGTCACCGTGCGCGCGGCACCGCACCGGTGGGACGAGGGCCGAATTTAAGATAACGCACGCGCGATGAACTAATGTTCATATACTGTCGGACACAGAAATCGAGCCATTAGTCATTTATTGGAATAGAAATAAAAAAAAAAATTTGGAGCTACATTTAGTTTATTTATTGGTGCAGTTTCAAAATTCAAATTTAGAATAACATTTTTTTTTTCGTGCAGTTATGAATCACAAAAGAAAAATGTTTTAACTTAGGTGTTCAAGAGCAACTCATTAGTAAAGCGATGGCAAGTAGCCCAAACTGGGTATCCCCAAACACGAAGACATCACGTACGTTGCTAACCAAGATGTTGAGCTTCTTTTCACTCCACACGCAAATTACATTTGAGAAATAAATTTTATTTAGCCAGATGGCCAGATTAATTGATCTGGTAGTTTCAATTACAATTTGTTTATGAGAATGTCTTGAACGGAAGTCTGAGTATTGTCTCGTTCGTTAATCAGCAGATCTAGACTCCAGAATTGACACAACCACTCAAAATAGGTGCATTTTCAGGTATCTCAAATATTGAATTGCAATTAAAATATCTTCTTATTTTTTTTTACGTGTCACTACTACAATCTAACCTTTACATAAGTAGGTAAATAAGTCAACGTGTTTCATCAAAAAAATGTTTACTCATTAGAAGATTGATAATTGAAGACATTGCGACAAATTTTGCACCAACTATCATATTCCTAAATGGCCTTTATTTTCCACTGTAATCTAGAAGTCTCTTATACTAAATCTATTCTGACAGGACTGACGTCTATCAAAATATGAGACGCATGGTAACCCTACATACAAAAAATATTAACGAAGCTATATGGTTGCTGATATCATCACGATTGCAATCTCTTTGTAGTCCCTTCCCGACCACAGCTGTCAAATCGGTGTGAGAACGTTTAGTTATAAACCTACAGCATACAATCATCCACTCGTCATTACAACCATTATGATTAGAGCTGACTCAAGTAGGTAACTCACAATGAGCAAGGGCCGTGGTTAGGTGGTTATTGCTAAGCATCGTCAAATACAAGCCTTTTAAGTATTAAGTTTTGTAGAGAAAACAAATTTATAGTCTAATTAACACTTTTATTATATTTAAGTAATAAATTGGTTAGTATGCTGTTTACCGTTGAGGAGTCACCTCGCCTGCTGAAAACTCTAAGTCATATTTTGATAAAGACGCTTTGACATCAGAACTATAGGAGTAGTATGTCTAATTTCAACTAAGATACGAGGAAGTATTATCTGTCCCAAACAAAAATACTAACAAACGTTTTTAAATGAAAGGTTTTTAAAAAGACGCGGGAAAAAATTTTGTATGTAAATTGTTGTTTTATCGTCAAATCTTTTAGTCTTAATGTCAGTAACAGTCCTTCATAAGGATTGTTTGATAGCGGCATAATTCTTAACAGATGCCTCGACCTGTACACTTTTTAAAGTATTTCTTATTTAAAACGAAAATTATTAAAAAAACCATTTGATAGATGTGTATGAAAATAGCTCTTTGTAGTGTTGGTTCGGATACCTCCGCTGTCCACTCGCCGCTTGACAGGTGACAGCTGACAGCGCGCGAGAGCTGGAATATTTCGCAACCAATCCGACGAATGCGATGTATATCTGAATTATTTAAGGAAGACGGAAGTAAAGTCGTAGTTACATATTTACGTAATTATATTCTAAATACAAAATTAACTTCAATATTGTAGTATTAAGGGAATAAATGAATGAGGAGCCATCGTTGGACTTGAAAAGCGCGATTAAAAATAATAATAATATTATTTAAAAACTGACATGACGCTGGGTCTCGCTGAAAACCAGCGGACATGGATTTTTTTCGCGAATAAATTTTTTAAATAATTCTTGTTTTGTGATTTTTTAGAGGATTTCTTTGGGAACATTTCTTTCTTTCTATAAAGAAACAGTACTATTATTTCATAGAATTTTGATTGAGAACCACCCGTTATAATATAATTTAGTTATTCATATTTTTAATATTCAATGAAACATCAGAATAACTAAGTCATGAAAGAAGGAAATGTCACATATATTTGTAAGTCAGCATATACACTCACATTTAAAATTAAGCAACTATATTACAAACGGTAACCATCCCATTTTACAACTACATGTATGTAAAAAAAAATGTAAAGAAACCATCCTTCCTCAGTCTTTTAGATATTAAAAGTTTTTTTTTATATCAACATTCTGGAGAAGTTTTATTGAATGTTCACGCACATCTGTATCTTAAATTATCTACTTATTTCCTGTACCACTACGTCTCGATTAGCTGCGTATTGTCGCGTAAAGACAAAGCAATAAGTTCTGACCAACACGTGTAGGCTTAGTAGAAAAGAGAAAATACACTTTATTGTGAAAAAGATTTTGCGTCGAATTAGGAAACCATCACAGGGAAAACTTACAGACTGGTGAGTTCTAAATTTAAAATGAATAAAAGTCTGAAGTGGTGAAAATAAACCTCTTCATTTATCGCCCTAGAAATCAAAGAAATAATTATATAAGACAACTAAGAAGCTTTCTGCAACCGAAAAATATGTAAAGTTACTGAACATAATGCAAAAAATATTCATAATAAACGTTTGGTTCAAGAGAATGTCATTATAAATATGTGATAAATTGCGCGAGCGCAGGTCGGAGGTTGGGGCCGCGCGCCGCGTTCCTTTATCAAATTGCAAATTCATTCCACCGCCCAGCTGGTTGTGTCAAAACAACTGTCCAAGTGTTGTGTACCGCTAATTCCAAATTTGAATTTTATTTTTGTATTCAAATGCGCACCTGATGTTTACAGATATCTGTAAGAAATTGAAAAGTCAAAATGTATTGTCACAGACATATTAATGGCGGAGTCTGCCATTTATATTTTATGTCGAACGCATCTCACTGTAGCTGCTATTAAGAATTTGATCAAATAAATAAGTACTGCAGACATATTTACCAAATTAAAAACTAAACTCTAAGGTAATTGACTATAATAATGTTATGTACAAGGAATTTATATTTTGTGAGGCTAGATAAATCTTGTACCTATTGTTTTGTAAATATAAGCAATATATGAATAATAACTATAAACTTCCTTATTCTCTTCTCTTCTTTCTTGATGGACAAAGTATCAGTGATACCCGTTTCGTGAAACCCGTGTTTGTTTTGGTTTGTTAAAATAAAATACATTTTTGTATTGAGATCCAATCAAATAAGTGTAGGTACCAAATACGGTACATTGCAGATGCGTGCTCTCGTCATCGATACTGTGTTGTCCGCAGAAACCAGGAGCCGGGATGTTTACTAACACTGACGACGTGAGACGGCTCCTGGCCTGCGCCTGAAGACAGGCACATGGCACCGACAGCCCACACTAACCAGATAATACTATTTATATTATCACGGCGACCCGTATGGTGCGATGGTTACAACTGATCATTATTCAAAAAGGTCCTGTGTTCGATTCCCTTTGAGGCACAAATTTGAATCATGAGTGTAAATTGCTGTTTTCGGTCTGGGTGTATACATTATTGTACATGCGGGGAATCCCATGTGGGGCTGTGTGTGGCGTATAACGGTTGGCAGTCGTAATATTTGTATGAGGTAATGAAGAAACAAAGATTATATCGAGAGACAGGAGACCATTAACTGAAATTAAGTTATGAAATGTCTATTTATATTACTTTGCATATTGCATTTAGTTGTGTACAATAAACTACTATTGTATTGTTATACCTACTATGTACAGCATACCTACCTAGTGTGGTATACACTACTATGTACAGTAGGTATACCTACTATGTATTTGAACGTCCAATATTCAACATAACGTTGACAGAAGTGCCGCCGCCGCCGCCGTTTCGCCAAAGACGCAGCTCCGGAAGCACGTGTGCTGCTTTACATATCGACATTTGACAACAATAGACCGAGGATCGCTCATTTGGCATGCGTCGTTGCGTCACCGCTCACTCGCGCTGATTGATGTCATTGGCCAATACGCGCCGGACGACAAATAACATTTGCAATTATAAACAATTAATCCCACTTTATATAGCCAGTAAGGTGGCAATAACATTTAAATGTTTAATCAATCGCAGCCGCGTAATCTATTAGGTTTATAGGTGCTATACTTTAACGTGGCTACGAACAACGTTGCATGTATACTGACAGCAACATTGATAAGTCTTTGTCGAAATCTGACAAATTATAAACTTGTGTTACGTCTTTAAAAACGTCTTAAACTGCGGTAACTTGTCACAGTTATGATAGTATGTGATAATTATGAACATGAAGCTGATGTTCAATATATCGCTTCTTTGCTTCAATAACGTTACAAGTTTGAAAACTTTTATTTTTTAATTGGCCATCTTTGTACTAAATTTAATGTATTGTCAAAACATTCTTATTATTTGAGATAGCTAAGGTTGTACGTAGTCTACCGTAAAGGTAAAATAAATTACACTATTAAGTAAAATTGATTTCTGTAAGTTAAAATTTCTCTACTGTAAAATTGTGTTTTTAAGATAACACATTATTGAAGTAAAGTAGCTATATCAAGATAACACTATATTTAACAAAGTACCGCTACTAAAAAAAATAACAAATTCGCTGTACCTACTGTCTTGTAAATTACATTTTGGATTTTAGATTTAAAAAAAAAACAAGAATAGCTGTAAATATCGGTACGAAAACTAAACCTACTATAATTTATTTAAGTCCATTTTATTTAAGATAATTGACTAATTTTGAAATTCCATATGTCCCTTGTGGCACGTATAATTTTAATTACTTACCTACGATACGTACCTACCCACGTACCATTATCACCTATAATTCAACATGAATGCAACAATTTATTTAAAACAATCCATTGTAATTGTTTGATATTTCTATGTTCCAGCAAATATGAACAGCGATTAGGGCCACGGTGTAGTTCCAGGTGATATCATTGACTACAACTCCCGACTAGGAAGGAATGCCACAGCTGCAGTGTCCGAGGATCGTGACAGCTCAGCTCCGTGCGGTCCTCGTCGTGACCATCGCACGTGGCGTCGCCAGCTGCGCACCGGCTGGCGACCATGTTTGTTGTTATTGATTATAACGTCTATATACTCTGTGGGACATTACTGAGATTTCTCGACATGAGAAGTATAAGATCAGATGTCCTGTATTGGCAGTATGGGACATCCGACTTTATGTGTCTCGTGTCGAAATTTATGTACAGTTTTTCGTTTTTTTACTGACGTAGTGTTGGTTGAAAACATGAAAATAGACGAGCTGCTACGGCTATTCAACATAACAAAATAATTAAAGCCAAAACAGATAGAATACAAGAATTACTAAGAATGTACTCCCATGTACTAGTTACACAGATTCGGTTAAAACCGATTAAATAAAACTTTAAGTCTATTGACGATTAGATTATTAACGATTAAAATGACGTAACATGATCAGTAACTCCGCTAAATCCAAAATCTATTTGATACTGAGCTGAGAATTGTTGTACCTTTACTAATACATATTATTTTGGTGTATGAAGTATATAATAATAGGAATGTAAGGTACGACTAACAACATAGGCCACGTAATACGCAAAACCGGTTTGAATTCGTATATTGAACTCAAAGACAATTTAGTAATGACCCTACAACGATTAATAAGCGCCATGAAAAATATAAAAAACATACTATGACCATGAAATATTTTGAACCATATTTTCATTATCCACGTTTGATTCCAAAGACTGGTAGCTCAAGTATAGTCAAGTAAGAACAGTACTTTACTAATGGGAACTAGAAGAGAAAGAACCCAACTATTTTTGGCAAATTGGACAACACATAATTTCATTTTTAGGTCGGAGGCTGGGTCAGAAGGTTTTAAGATGTCTCTTACACTTAAAAGAGCTGTTGGGAGCTGTGTGGAATTCCCACTCCACCACAAATCCCTCAAAAGCTAGGATAGCTAAAAACAACGTGACAGTCTATAATTAAATATTATTTTAAAGTAAAACAATGCC
>DWPA01006744.1:0-10796 GCA_018251375.1 Calpodes ethlius
CAGAATCGACATTATTTTATAAAACTTAACAATAGTTTACATTTAATTGATGATAACATAATAAACATGACACAACATGAAAGTACAGTTATTATTTAATAATTAAATGTCCCAATACAAAGCCAACATGATGTGATAATTAGGAACAATGTATCCTTGGCAAACTCCCCTTAATATTGCAAGAAAAATATACCTATCGCAAAAATCTCCAACAACGAGTATAATAACATAAAAGATTCCGCAGGTCAGTTCACGTCGAGGGCAGAACAACAGAACGTTATTCTTACTCGAATATGATATAAAAATCTCAAACAAAGGCCTCGTCTTAATAGTTGACGTGAAAAGGAGAGATATAACTAGTACCTACCTTGTACCCGGTGTTTGTTGAATGCACCGGGTACGAAGCTTTGATATCAATGGGGCTGTTTGCAGCGGGTCTTGGGGAGATAATGGGTGACTTGGGGACAAAACACCGCTGCGCTAACGACGAGGCCACTTACCTGGAAAAAACAAAATAACTTTTATATAGACTAAGGCTATGTTCGCATTGAACGAAAACGTGCCAAATACAACGGGCGAGTGCCGCTTTAAAATAAACATCTTACAAACATAATTAACGATGTAAACAGAACTATGTGAAGTAAGACGAACGAGTCAGATACATTACTGCCATAAACAGCTTTCTTTTTTAAGTGAAACCGTGACTAAAATTTAAATTCATTACATAAAAGCCGGCCAAGCTGTGTAGGGTTTCGTAAATACAAGTTAGTCGATTTACTATTACTTGTTAACTTGTTGAGCCTGCGTAGCTGCGAGTTTAAATTTTAAAATAATCACATACACATACTTCTGCCGTTCTTTCATATTTCCAAAAAAACCGTTTACCAGACATGGGAGGCGGGAGAGGGGGGAACATGACCTTTAAAAACATAACACTTTAAGACTCAATAATTTGTAAACGAATTAATAATTCGCAAATGGTTTTGGCACACTTCTTTAAAGAAAGACATAGCCAATGATATTCCTCATTATAAGAAAGACGATAAAAAAATCATCCTCACTTTATATATAGAGGGGATACCTTGAGATTTTTTTATTCAATTTTACGATTTTGTCGATGTTATAAATATAATGTAATACAAATTACGGAATGAATAGACATGACAAAACTACAAATCACATAGATTTTTAATTATTATTAAACTATATATGAATAGAAATTTATATGATTTACTTTAAAGTTACAAAAAATCAATTTACCCATATTTTTCTTAATATAATTTAATGTTCAATCCCAATCGCATCTGACCGGTAGTAATTCAAATCCAAAATTGCGTACTAACTTAGTAAAAGCAAACTCTCTGCTGTATCTTCTCTTAAAGACCTCTAAATAGTACAATAATTAATCTAGTTGTCATTAAATAAACAGCACAGTACAGACTTGGCCTTAGTACACAGAGTGAAAATCTCCATAAAGTTCCCTGTCAGGTTCCAGTAACTCTTTGTGTCATAGCTGTCGCAACGCCGACGTCCTTGCTAAAGGATATGGAATTTGATATTCCTAAAAAGACGTCTTGATATTCTTAAAAAGACGCCGCGACAAAAATTACAGGCCGCCTGTAAACTTAATAAGATCTCTGAAAGAGATTTAACAACGTTTACCTTCTCAGTTTATGGTGCGTTTACCTTATAAAATAATTTTAATGATCTGTGTTCATTCTTTGTTGCTATTTTTTGCGTAGCTCACGGCCACTAATGGATTTATAGTAAGTATAATTATAATTAAGTTGTGTAAGCTTTCAAATCAAGTCAAATTAGATCTAAATGTCTTTGTGTAGGTTGTAGAGTAGGTATTTACACACATAGATAAAGAGAGTTCTTAGCCAGAAATCGTAGCAGCTTTGCTGGCGAAAAACGCAGCGTGGAAAGCCATGGTCTCCTGCGAAGCCTTAGAAGAACCGGAAGAAAGAGACCGGAAGACCTATCTTCAATATTTGCCATAAAGAGAATAATAAAGAAAGATTTTTTGTCACCTCCGTGACAAATACAACACGCATTTGAGAAAGTAGTGCATTCATTAAAGACGGCCGAGGAGTTTTCGTGGGTAGAAGGTTCGGATACCTTTTGGCAATTTACCCTTTGAAAACAGAAAAAAGTACTCACACACACACACAAAAGTCAATTAAATTGATACAATTATTATCTACATGCTTTTCTAACATTGTACTGACAAATACATGGAAGATATAATACAAAAGCAATAATTAGTGAATAAAAAATGTAATCAATTCATGAAATAATATAGAAAAATAAATTTGTTTTCAACGTTGTATTTTGTTTTTTATATATAATGTCAGTAACTTAAAAGACACCCATACGTATTTTTTTTTAATAAATGAACTTAAAAATATAAAGGGGTCTTGGTCACATTTATTGAGAGACTTAAATAATTCTTCTAAGAGCTGCATGTGGCCCGCGAGTCACAATTTTGCCTCCCTGTAATAGTTACTGCCCGCTTATATACGTCAGAAATGAATTCTCAGTGGTTGAATTGTAATTGTAGAGTACATCGATATCATTCATCATCTGGCAAGTGTAGTGTGTCACGTGATAGGGCAAGTTAAAATACGCCCGGAATCCATTATCTGCGTAACAACAATTATATCTAAACCCGTGTTTGAGACGAGGGTCGACACCGCGTCCGTCTATGTGAAACCTCCTCCTGTATTTACATTTTACTAATGGTCGATCTCCACTGAAATTCTATCGGAATTCATTCAATTTTAAATGGGAAGGGTATTAAATTCTTTGACGACAATCTCTGGTCGGTGCGACTTTGACCTCAACCTGCCGAATTGTAATTTATTCATACCTTCAGTCACGAAACTCAGTTTATAAATAATTATAAATAATGTGAAATGTGTCCATTAAAATAATTAAATAAAATACAGCCCCGAGAAAGAGCTTTACAAATTATTACCGTTGAAGTCATATTTCCTCAGGCTAGGTAAAAATAAAAACTTGTTACAGAAATGATTCCACTCATGCGTCAAACCTCGCATGTAACAAAAGTCACAACGTAATAGTTACAGAATTACAGTACATTATTCTCTATTCCCGTATTTTCCTCTTTTCTTTTCCAATCCGCTACTGTTACAGCAATCTTTGCTTCCTCGTCTGGACTCGCCAATATATTATTGCTACCTCCGTGTATACCTTTTCGCAAGTAAAATTCTACATCGGCGCCCATTTTTCACTGTCCTTCCGAGGCACATCCATTACCTCGCTATTTCGGCGATATCCACGCTGTATCTATTCGGAGCCAGCTGACACGCGGAATGGTCGTTGCGATCACCTGCCTACGTAAAGAGGAAATAGCCCTATTTGAATTTAAATCTAGATGGTGCTTTGTAGCCGCATCAGTTCCGATGGAAGTCAGTATACATGCACCAATAAAAGAGGTAGTATTTAAAGTTTTATTTCGAATTGTGTGCTAGTATATAGTTGCGAGAGGGATTCTTCGAAAGTACTTGATTCGTAGTAATTAAATTCGTAGTAAGTAAAATTCGATAGGTTATTCTGCGTAACACTCAGGTTCGATGTGACAAATAATATTTGTTCTCGGATTTTGGGTGATGGTATATTTTCATTTTTGATTTACTAATCGCTCCTAAAGTAGGTGTAAAACATCGTCATAATAAAATAATTATAGTATCTAAAAAGTGACTAGCACCCTAATCTTTGCCTAACTACCAAAAACACTAAGAAATGTGGTGTGTTTTGTCAGATATATTGATTGTATTTTAATAGCCTTCACTTAATTGATAATGCTTGTTAGTGTGTTTGTTTGCGTCAAATCCGGCGAAGATGAATTAAAATAACAATACTTCCTCTTACCCTACGAAGTCCAAATTTGACACACTTAGTTCCAGCTATAATTCTTTTTTAAGAAAAGTATGACCTAATACATCACTTTAGGTTGGCTCCAGACGAGGGAACTCCTCAACAGTGAACAGTACAGTTACTAAATTTTGCACTATAAAAGCGTATTACTAGTATTTCAAACTATTCACTTATTATTAACACCAACACTAGTGTTCATATTTAATCTTCCACTTAATATTACACTGTTGCTGACAGGTGGCACACAGCCGAGACTAATGGGACCTAGAAACATAATATTATGAAACAATTATAGTTTTAGGTGAGAAAAGATTTTAGAAATAAAAATAGCAATCAAAAGTTTATGAGTATAAAATATAATTTCGTCTGATTTCACTTCTCAACAGGTGGCCCACTGAGTTCGACGAATAGATAATATCAAAGGATACTCTCGTTAATTTCAAATACAAATAGTTAGAAGAAAACTCCCAAAGATAAGCAAATAAACATTTGAGAGATGAAAGAGAATTGAATAACGCTAAACGATTTGAAACACGCGCACTACAACAGATCTTGTCAAAACAATATTTCGGTCCTTGCACAGTTGGAGGGGCACTCTACCCTCGCTGCTTCTACAAATGCATTAGTGCATTACTGCACTACGTTGTATTCGAGAGAAGTGTTTCGGAGCGTTTTGACAATTTCTGTTCAATTCACGATAGCGAGCTCTTCCAGACGTTTTATTCAAACCAATTACTGAGAAAATAAACTATTTGACTTAAATGCAATGAGCATTACTTGTGTTTGAGCACTAACATTTTATCTGTTTATAGTAACTAGCTTGGGTTTTATGTATTCGTAAACTGCTAACAGAAGCGAAGACTACACCATGGTACGTGATATCCGCTGCCCATAGACACTGATATACATGTTATGTAATGGTAACACCAAAATAACCACCCTTGCTTTGTCCGACTAGGCCAAATTGGGGATCTATCTAGTCACCTAGGCAAATTACTGGTGTCGCGTCTATTTACACAAAAGAAGATGCAAAAACCTAATTTCTTATTTTCTCGAAGAACAGTCGCAGATTACCTAAAGTACAGAGTACTTTTAAGTATTCAAATACCTCTTTCAATTATAAACACATTATTTTATAAACTAAAAATAACTTTTTGTACTACAAAAAGCTTAGCAACTATTCAGCGATGAGGAATTCTCTCGTCTGGGGTCAACCGTGAGAGCAGTATCAGATAATGCATGTAAAAAAGGAATGACATTAGAACTCAAAAGATGTATAAAATTTCAACTTGTTTTATCCGAGATAAGAGGTAGTAGTTCTAGGTAATTCAGCTTGCGAGAACTGATCCAAATATATACCTACTAACTACCAAACATTGCGATTTAAATAAAAGCTTTTAAAAATATAAAAACCTAGATCATACGATTAAAATCCTGAATATTTAAAGGCTATCATTACATCGATTTAATATGCAAAAACAACAAATCGCGACAAACAAAATGGCCAAATGCAGACATATTAACATCTCGCGTCTCATTTCTACATCACCTAAGTATTCCATCTATACCCAGTCGAATTTCAGCTCCACTGCGTCTATTAAAGCAGAATTTATTAAGCCAAAGGACCGAAGATAAACCGGCCATTTCGAGACGGAGCCTATTGAAAGTGTAGCAAATAGTCACGTTTATGATCTGCACAGGGGTCGGATGAATAGACGGCCATCTTAACGCGCAGTACAATATCTTAAGATGTTCGCTCATGATGGTACTAATTGAAAACGTGACGTCAACCTGAATGAGCGGCAAACGCCGGAGATGTTAGACGTTCGACGGGCGTAATATCAAAAGATTTGTACCTAACTTGCTCACGGACTTGTCTCATCGTTACACACGCGACACGGAGCGGAGAAATACGACATGAGAAGTACCTCTAGCGTTTTTTCGTATCTTATTAAGTTTTAATTCCTCCTTCACACGGTTGTCTGGAAGAGATCGTAGCTAGCGATTAGACTGCCTATTATCTACACCTGGTTATGTATGTATTTATAGCGTATATTGTATTTAATAGAGTACAATAAAAATTTGCTCTATTGTATACATAATACTAATAAAAATACACTATAACAAATGACCTACCCGTGGTCACCGTTGCCATTACCATCGGCAACACCAAAGGCATGATTTATGCACTGCCCGTCAAGATAGAAGAACTACTATTAAGACTAACGAACTATCTACAGCCTCTCCTACAGTTCTATTCGAGGTTATTCACAATGTGCATAAACAAAAGGAGATGGCGGCATTGTAAACTCATTTGCTATCGTAATCACACAAAAAAATTAAATCACACAATAAGCTCTTGTAAGCTTTCGTATATCGAATCAGTTAATTGTGAATAGAAAGCTGTCAATTAACAGCTGAATTAAGAAACTCCAAACCAGTCAATAGGACGACCGCTGGTAATAAAAATCTAAAACATTTCCGTGTTTCAAAGGGCACAATAATTCGTAGGTGCGTATCGACATTCACTTAATCACATTAAACCAGCATTTGATGTAATATTCCCCAGTCATTTCACAATAATAAAACAAGATGTATCTTCATTGATCTTTCCCTATACCCGTCACTCGTTAGCGATATGACCAGGTCTTATAACGGGTCATCTTCACACGTATTCGTAAGTCATAAACGTCGCTGGAGATGTGACTCCGGTGCTTGTGAATGAAGAAATATAATATTGCACCTTTTTTCAAGTCGTGCATAATGGCTGACGTGATTATTGATACGACACGCGCGGAATACTGTCATTTATTTATAGAAACGAAAAGGGAAAGCCCTCGTCAAAGATCTTGACACGCTAAGAATCAATTAATACAAATTGAGGTAACGATCCCGTCAGTACACTGACAGTAATCCATTTGATATATGAACCTTGTAAATATTACTAGGACTTTTACAACCCTAGCCGACAAACGATAAGCCGCGTAGCCTCCAGTAGTCTTTGCCGCTCCCTCATCCATCGGCCTTTGATGGTCCACTGCTGAATATAGGCCTCCCCTAAATTGCGCACTCAGACAGGTCCTGAGCCTTCTGAATGGACATCCCCAATCACCAAAATAGCCAACACGTAGTTCAGGGTAAGGCGAGGAATCAACTTTCTCTGTGACTAATTCTAGAATATGGATGAAGCTAACTAGAAGGTAGTCCACTCTACCATCGTACACAAATTCTACCAGCATGAAACTGGGTGGTAGATGACCATCTAAAATTATAGCACACGTAAAAAAATATCTATCTATCAAATCGAATCCGTTATGGAATCACCAAACTTTTCATATACTTCTAACTATTACGTCGAATAAATTCCTTAAAAATCGAAAATACCAGAGGAAGAGACAGACGCGAGTAAATCCCAAACAAAAGAACATCTGTAAGTCGGATATAAGGAACTGTACAAACAATATAAAAACAAGAAAAGTGTACCAATTACATCCAACGTTATTACAATTTGGACAAATCTAAGCGCGCAGTTCATTACAGTGATTGATGACCGAGCTGATGCGCGAACTTGTGAACACCAAAGCGGCACAATTACTTGTATATTCGGACAAATGAGGCGAGCCGCGCCGATGGCCCGGTACAAACAAACGTAATGGCGTATCCGACGTCAAATAAAGAACTCCATTAACATTCATTAACATACGTCATCTGAGTAAATTCATCCCATTTGGTTTGTACGCCACCTGACCTTAATGTAGTGGCGTCGAGTCACGCGTGTAAAAGGAGAATAATGTATGTATGAAATAATTATATGCATACATTTAAAACGGTGTAATTTGAAAATTATAGAGGTAATAGAGGTAAGATTAAAAATTTAGTAAATTATGCATTTTTGATCGTGTGGGGTATGTGTGTGTATACGTGGATGCACGTGTGTGTGCTTATGAGAAGAAGACACAAAGAGAGAGAGAGAAGGGAGTACGCGAATTTGAAACCACATTCCTGCATCATTCGTATTACTTCGATATAGTTCCTTGACGTCCATAGAATGCTATAGTAATTCAGTTATTTGCCTAAGGCACATTACTTTTTTCTCCTACTACCGCTTCGAAGGGGTATTCTATCAGTGGAAGATTTTTTTCTATAAACTTCACATTTCAGCCATTGCAGTTCTCCGTTCGATTAGATGACCTGGGTCAAGTGTACAAAGAAAACGAATCGTGTACATATTTTCATAGAAGAAATATTTATTTACCAATACAGTACGACTTTAGTACGAATTGATCAATAAACTTACCGCATATTTTTATATAATACTCAATGAATTCGTTTTCAGAACGAAAATGCAAAATTTGAAGTCCATAAAATAGATGATTAAACTCAAAATACTCTGTATTTAGCAATAGTCAAGCGCTCGCAAAAATTCACAAAATTATCGAGTTACGTCTGCAAGCAGACGACGGATAATCCCTTGGTAACGACGGGGACAATTCCCCGAAGGCGGCGTTTAGGACGAAAAGACCGAATTCGACACGACGCGCAACCGAGATGTGACGAAATGAGACCGAGACAGGAGACCGACAACGGTCGTTTGGCTTCGTATTTTGAATGAAGAATATTTAAGCAGTAGATGACAAGTCCCTGGAGTCTGTATTGGGATTTTTCAGTCAGATTTTTTGTTATAATTATCTACATCTTTATCGTTGTGGAAAAACTCAGTACCTACATTTAAAGAATAGATGTTTATACAACCTCGCTGTAGGATTTTTTGTATTACGTCAATGTCAATCATGACTAGAGAATAATCCTTTATTTATGTGACAAAAACTTGGTTAGAATTAAATAGAGGACACCTTAATACTGGGGTTTCCAACTTAGCTACAGGAAACGCTCATATCTGAACACATTTAATATTAAATGCTCTTGGTACCGATAACTCAAGACGCGCTGTAAGACTGTTTAAGTCACGGCAAAATAGAGTTTCAAACTGGGACTCATGTTGAAAGATTTGGGCAAACGCATCTTCAAAGATTAAATATTACCACAACATGTAGATTAAAACGAATAATTAAGAATACATTACAAACAGTGACTGGCTGATATTTCATGAAATTTCAATATGAATTATCGTGGTTAATGCCAGCATCCAGACTCAAGTAACGAAGACAAAAAGCTCAAAAACATAGAAATGTTTTTTTGAAACCATATTTCCTATAGAAATAGGAAATATGGTTTTCGGGCGTAAATAATAACTAGAGTCAGAGGATTTTAAATATTTTATATTAATTATATTAATATATTATGAAGTATATCCACCATCCAGCAGAAAATCAGACGAGTGAAGTAACTATCAATTCAGAAAAAACAAACAGACGGCACTTCAGCCAGAACTTCATAGACTAATTTTTGCAAAGTAATTAAAATATACCAACAATTTCAATGATGCTCTAGTACCTAACGGTATCAAACTGGGTGGTACAGGAGTTAATGGACGCAGCGCCTTCCAACAGTCCTCGGGGCTGATGTTAACTAACTCAGTCATGCCTAGAGCGTTTCAAACCATTGTTTGCTTATTTATACCTAATTGTAATCAAAACTATCTTCAAGTAACCTTCCACCCAACGTCTATAAAAAATACAATTTAGTGTCACACACAGCGCAGAAAAACCTATGACAGCATCGATGTTAGTCCATGAAAAAGACGATTTATTACGATGAAGAGATCAACTCCAGATGTAGTGGAACATATAGAAAATTGTGGGAATTACAGCTTCTAATGATACGTATTAAGACGTACGTGTCGTTCGTAGAACGATTGTTCAATGGATGTCGTTAATAACACATCTGATAAAGAATGGGATATCGGAAAAACGACTTTCGTGCTAAAGTATTAAAACGTTCTGTACTTGAACGTCCAATAATATGAGACGGTTAATGATCTAATTAACTCGTGAAAATGTTATTTAAAAGCCAGCAAACAGGCTCTCCGACGCTACAAGTGAAACAATAAAAACATTTTACAGTAAATGATGACGGGGCAAGGCAAGTAAGTATAGTACCAGAGCATTGAATAAGCTGGGTGCTATAATAATAAGGGACCTCTTAAAGAACCTCGTGCCGTGCATTACTTTATTTGTGAACCAGTAGCGTTCACTGCAAACAAAAGGAAATTGAAATATAGAATTAATTGAAATTTAGAAAACTTGTAATACAATTATTTCCACCAAACGTAGCTATGAACCACCTCGATAAACAACGTATTTGATGTAAAAAAAAGGCACTAACATCGAATAAATTTGAGAGGTATGATTCCACAAACAGAAGCATAAAATATACAAATACAAACATTAAACGTATCACACCCTTATTTTTATATCGGGAGTTAAAAGTACACACACACAGACATACACATCATATACTTACACACGCAAAATGATTAAACAGAGTAATTACATACCAGAGACAAATTTTATAGAAAATAATTGGCCCCAATATTTGTCCGATAAACTTTACTAGTACTTCAATATATTCGCTGTACAGTCACTGTAATTAAGTCATTTGGATCTAGCAACTAATATTGGCATTTATATGGCTTGTACGTTGGCAAACAGACTACGGCTGCCGGTGATTTTCGTAAACTTATGAAATACACATAAAACTCGCTCCGCGGTTGCCTCGACCTAAATTCGTTTGATTTGCCGGAAAAGCATTGTACTGACCCGAAGGAAACATTCACGCATGAACTCTCAGCACATAGAATAGTCTTGATTTCTTCGTATAAAAAATGATTCCATACGTGGTCGGACTTTTGTATAGTTAGAGACCACAACCTTGACCTAGTGTACGGAGGATTAATTTTAAAAAGTATTTTTAATCTACATTTTGTAATAATT